>OZ020117.1:57125691-57391455 GCA_963971155.1 Anthrax anthrax | reverse complement strand
ACTGAATTTCTAAAAACCGCGTTTACGTAAATATTGTAAACTCCAATACAAGGTCAATTTTTTAAAATTTGATTTCTACCATTTGGTCATGAATAGTTGCAATAATCGCTTGTTTCTTTTCTCTTTGTTATATGGTATTTTTATGAACTGAATTCATATGTTTTAAAGTCCAATGGGGTACCAAGTGATTTGTATTTAAAATCTTACTTTTTACATTGTACAGCTTAATAGTTCCAGCTTATAACTTCGTTTTGCTATAAAATTTCATTATTGTCACATAAAACTTACTTTGAAGGCATACAAGGATGTTCAAAATGATTAATCTCGTTGTTATATTGTTATGCAGCTCTAGAAATAGATGCGAAGGACTTTTTGTTTTTATTGTATTATACTGAATTTCTAAATACCGAGTTTACGTAAATGTTGTAAACTCCAATACAAGGTCAATTTTTTAAAGTCTGATTTCTACCATTTGGTCATGAATAGTTGCAATAATCGCTTGTTTCTTTTCTCTTTGTTATATGGTATTTTTATGAACTGAATTCATATGTTTTAAAGTCCAATGGGGTACCACGTGACTTGTATTTAAAATCTTACTTTTTACATTGTACAGCTTAATAGTTCCAGCTTATAACTTCGTTTTGCTATAAAATTTCATTATTGTCACATAAAACTTACTTTGAAGGCATACAAGGATGTTCAAAATGATTAATCTCGTTGTTATATTTTTTAGGCAGCTCTAGAAATAGATGCGAAGGATTTTTTGTTTTTATTGTGTTATAATGAATATCTAAAAACCGAGTTTACGTAAATATTGTAACCTCCAATACAAGGTCAATTTTTTAAAATTTGATTTCCACCATTTGGTCATGAATAGTTGCAATAATCGCTTGTTTCGTTTCTCATTATTATCTGGCATTTGAGGAACTAACTTTATATGCTTTAAAGTCCAATGGAGTACTACGTGATTTGTGTATAAAATCTTACTTTTTACATAGTACACCTAAATAGTTCCAGCTTATAACTTCGTTTTTCTATTAAATTTCATTATTGTCACATAAAACTTACATTGAAGCATACAAGGATGTTCAAAATAATTATTCTCGTTGTTATATTTTTTATGCAGCTCTAGAAATACATGCGAAGGATTTTTTGTTTTTATTGTATTAAAATGAATTTCTAAAAACCGAGTTTACGTAAATATTGTAAACTCCAATACAAGGACAATTTTTTAAAATTTGATTTCTACCATTTGGTCATGAATAGTTGCAATAATCGCTTGTTTCTTTTCTCTTTGTTATATGGTATGTTTATGAACTGAATTCATATGTTTTAAAGTCCAATGGGGTACCACGTGACTTGTATTTAAAATCTTACTTTTTACATTGTACAGCTCAATAGTTCCAGCTTATAAATTCGTTTTGCTATAAAATTTCATTATTGTCACATAAAACTTACTTTGAAGGCATACAAGGATGTTCAAAATGATTAATCTCTTGTTATATTTTTTAAGCAGCTCTTGAAATAGATGCGAAGGACTTTTTGTTTTTATTGTATTATACTGAATTTCTAAATACCGCGTTTACGTAAATGTTGTAAACTCCAATACAAGGTCAATTTTTCAAAATTTGATTTCTACCATTTGGTCATGAATAGTTGCAATAATCGCTTGTTTCTTTTCTCTTTGTTATATGGTATTTTTATGAACTGAATTCATATGTTTTAAAGTCCAATTGGGTACCACGTGACTTGTATTTAAAATCTTACTTTTTACATTGTACAGCTTAATAGTTCTAGCTTATAACTTCGTTTTGCTATAAAATTTCATTATTGTCACATAAAACTTACTTTGAAGGCATACAAGGATGTTCAAAATGATTAATCTCGTTGTTATATTTTTATGCAGCTCTAGAAATAGATGCGAAGGATTTTTTGTTTTTATTGTATTAAAATGAATTTCTAAAAACCGAGTTTACGTAAATATTGTAAACTCCAATACAAGGTCAATTTTTTAAAATTTGATTTCTACCATTTGGTCATGAATAGTTGCAATAATCGCTTGTTTCTTTTCTCTTTGTTATATGGTATTTTTATGAACTGAATTCATATGTTTTAAAGTCCGATGGAGTACCAAGTGATTTGTGTATAAAATCTTACTTTTTACATTGTACAGCTTAATAGTTCCAGCTTATAACTTCGTTTTGCTATAAAATTTCATTATTGTCACATAAATTTTACTTTGAAGGCATACAAGGATGTTCAAAATGATTAATTTCGTTGTTATATTTTTTAAGCAGCTCTAGAAAAACATGCGAAGGATTTTTTGTTTTTATTGTATTATACTGAATTTCTAAAAACCGCGTTTACGTAAATATTGTAAACTCCAATACAAGGTCAATGTTTTAAAATTTGATTTCCACCATTTGGTCTTTTGGTCGTGAATCGTTGCAATAATCGCTTGTTTCTTTTCTCTTTGTTATATGGAATTTTTATGAACTGAATTCATATGCTTTAAAGTCCAATGGGGTACCACGTGACTTGGGTATAAAATCATTCCTTTCACACAGCACACCTAAATAGTTCCAGCTTACAACTTCGTTTTGCTATTAAAATTCATTAGTGTCAAATAAAACTTACTTTGAAGACATACAAGGATGTTCAAAATGATTATTCTCGTTGTTATATTTTTTATGCAGCTCTAGAAATACATGCGAAGGATATTTTGTTTTTATTGTATTATACTGAATTTCTAAAAACCGCGTTTACGTAAATATTGTAAACTCCAATACAAGGTCAATTTTTTAAAATTTGATTTCTACCATTTGGTCATGAATAGTTGCAATAATCGCTTGTTTCTTTTCTCTTTGTTATATGGTATTTTTATGAACTGAATTCATATGTTTTAAAGTCCAATGGGGTACCACGTGACTTGTATTTATATCTTACTTTTTACATTGTACAGCTTAATAGTTCCAGCTTATAACTTCGTTTTGCTATAAAATTTCATTATTGTCACATAAAACTTACTTTGAAGGCATACAAGGATGTTCAAAATGATTAATCTCGTTGTTATATAGTATTTTTATGCAGCTCTAGAAATAGATGCGAAGGATTTTTTGTTTTTATTGTATTATACTGAATTTCTAAATACCGAGTTTACGTAAATGTTGTAAACTCCAATACAAGGTCAATTTTTTAAAATTTGATTTCTACCATTTGGTCATGAATAGTTGCAATAATCGCTTGTTTCTTTTCTCTTTGTTATATGGTATTTTTATGAACTGAATTCATATGTTTTAAAGTCCAATGGGGTACCACGTGACTTGTATTTAAAATCTTACTTTTTACATTGTACAGCTTAATAGTTCCAGCTTATAACTTCGTTTTGCTATAAAATTTCATTATTGTCACATAAATTTTACTTTGAAGGCATACAAGGATGTTCAAAATGATTAATTTCGTTGTTATATTTTTTAAGCAGCTCTAGAAATAGATGCGAAGGATTTTTTGTTTTTATTGTGTTATAATGAATATCTAAAAACCGAGTTTACGTAAATATTGTAACCTCCAATACAAGGTCAATTTTTTAAAATTTGATTTCCACCATTTGGTCATGAATAGTTGCAATAATCGCTTGTTTCGTTTCTCATTATTATCTGGCATTTGAGGAACTAACTTTATATGCTTTAAAGTCCAATGGAGTACCACGTGATTTGTGTATAAAATCTTACTTTTTACATAGTACACCTAAATAGTTCCAGCTTATAACTTCGTTTTTCTATTAAATTTCATTATTGTCACATAAAACTTACTTTGAAGGCATACAAGGATGTTCAAAATGATTAATTTCGTTGTTATATTTTTTAGGCAGCTCTAGAAATAGATGCGAAGGATTTTTTGTTTTTATTGTGTTATAATGAATATCTAAAAACCGAGTTTACGTAAATATTGTAAACTCCAATACAAGGTCAATTTTTTAAAATTTGATTTCCACCATTTGGTCATGAATAGTTGCAATAATCGCTTGTTTCGTTTCTCATTATTATCTGGCATTTTTATGAACTGAATTCATATGTTTTAAAGTCCAATGGGGTACCACGTGACTTGTATTTAAAATCTTACTTTTTACATTGTACAGCTTAATAGTTCCAGCTTATAACTTCGTTTTGCTATTAAATTTCATTAGTGTCAAATAAAATTTACATTGAAGGCATACAAGGATGTTCAAAATAATTATTCTCGTTGTTATATTTTTTATGCAGCTCTAGAAATACATGCGCAGGATTTTTTGTTTTTATTGTATTATACTGAATTTCTAAAAACCGAGTTTACGTAAATATTGTAAACTCCAATACAAGGTCAATTTTTCAAAATTTGATTTCTACCATTTGGTCATGAATAGTTGCAATAATCGCTTGTTTCGTTTCTCATTGTTATATGGTATTTTTATGAACTGAATTCATATGTTTTAAAGTCCAATGGGGTACCACGTGACTTGTATTTAAAATCTTACTTTTTACATTGTACAGCTTAATAGTTCCAGCTTATAACTTCGTTTTGCTATTAAATTTCATTAGTGTCAAATAAAATTTACATTGAAGGCATACAAGGATGTTCAAAATGATTATTCTCGTTGTTATATTTTTTATGCAGCTCTAGAAATACATGCGAAGGATTTTTTGTTTTTATTGTATTATACTGAATTTCTAAAAACCGCGTTTACGTAAATATTGTAAACTCCAATACAAGGTCAATTTTTTAAAATTTGATTTCTACCATTTGGTCATGAATAGTTGCAATAATCGCTTGTTTCTTTTCTCTTTGTTATATGGTATTTTTATGAACTGAATTCATATGTTTTAAAGTCCAATGGGGTACCACGTGACTTGTATTTATATCTTACTTTTTACATTGTACAGCTTAATAGTTCCAGCTTATAACTTCGTTTTGCTATAAAATTTCATTATTGTCACATAAAACTTACTTTGAAGGCATACAAGGATGTTCAAAATGATTAATCTCGTTGTTATATAGTATTTTTATGCAGCTCTAGAAATAGATGCGAAGGATTTTTTGTTTTTATTGTATTATACTGAATTTCTAAATACCGAGTTTACGTAAATGTTGTAAACTCCAATACAAGGTCAATTTTTTAAAATTTGATTTCTACCATTTGGTCATGAATAGTTGCAATAATCGCTTGTTTCTTTTCTCTTTGTTATATGGTATTTTTATGAACTGAATTCATATGTTTTAAAGTCCAATGGGGTACCACGTGACTTGTATTTAAAATCTTACTTTTTACATTGTACAGCTTAATAGTTCCAGCTTATAACTTCGTTTTGCTATAAAATTTCATTATTGTCACATAAATTTTACTTTGAAGGCATACAAGGATGTTCAAAATGATTAATTTCGTTGTTATATTTTTTAAGCAGCTCTAGAAATACATGCGAAGGATTTTTTGTTTTTATTGTGTTATAATGAATATCTAAAAACCGAGTTTACGTAAATATTGTAAACTCCAATACAAGGTCAATTTTTTAAAATTTGATTTCCACCATTTGGTCATGAATAGTTGCAATAATCGCTTGTTTCGTTTCTCATTATTATCTGGCATTTGAGGAACTAACTTTATATGCTTTAAAGTCCAATGGAGTACCACGTGATTTGTGTATAAAATCTTACTTTTTACATAGTACACCTAAATAGTTCCAGCTTATAACTTCGTTTTTCTATTAAATTTCATTATTGTCACATAAAACTTACTTTGAAGGCATACAAGGATGTTCAAAATGATTAATCTCCTTGTTATATTTTTTAGGCAGCTCTAGAAATAGATGCGAAGGATTTTTTGTTTTTATTGTGTTATAATGAATATCTAAAAACCGAGTTTACGTAAATATTGTAAACTCCAATACAAGGTCAATTTTTTAAAATTTGATTTCCACCATTTGGTCATGAATAGTTGCAATAATCGCTTGTTTCGTTTCTCATTATTATCTGGCATTTTAAGAACTCACTTTATATGCTTTAAAGTCCAATGGAGTTCCGTGTGATTTGTGTATAAAATCTTACTTTTTACATAGTATACCTAAATAGTTCCAGCTTATAACTTCGTTTTTTTATTAAATTTCATTAGTGTCAAATAAAATTTACATTGAAGGCATACAAGGATGTTCAAAATAATTATTCTCGTTGTTATATTTTTTATGCAGCTCTAGAAATACATGCGAAGGATTTTTTGTTTTTATTGTATTATACTGAATTTCTAAAAACCGAGTTTACGTAAATATTGTAAACTCCAATACAAGGTCAATTTTTCAAAATTTGATTTCTACCATTTGGTCATGAATAGTTGCAATAATCGCTTGTTTCGTTTCTCATTGTTATATGGTATTTTTATGAACTGAATTCATATGTTTTAAAGTCCAATGGGGTACCACGTGACTTGTATTTAAAATCTTACTTTTTACATTGTACAGCTTAATAGTTCCAGCTTATAACTTCGTTTTGCTATTAAATTTCATTAGTGTCAAATAAAATTTACATTGAAGGCATACAAGGATGTTCAAAATAATTATTCTCGTTGTTATATTTTTTATGCAGCTCTAGAAATACATGCGAAGGATTTTTTGTTTTTATTGTATTAAAATGAATTTCTAAAAACCGAGTTTACGTAAATATTGTAAACTCCAATACAAGGTCAATTTTTTAAAATTTGCTTTCTACCATTTGGTCATGAATAGTTGCAATAATCGCTTGTTTCGTTTCTCATTATTATCTGGCATTTTAAGAACTCACTTTATATGCTTCAAAGTCCAATGGAGTACCGCGTGCTTTGTGTATAAAATCTTACTTTTTACATAGTACACCTAAATAGTTCCAGCTTATAACTTAGTTTTTCTATTAAATTTCATTAGTGTCAAATAAAACTTACATTGAAGGCATACAAGGATGTTCAAAATAATTATTCTCGTTGTTATATTTTTTATGCAGCTCTAGAAAAAGATGCGAAGGATTTTTTGTTTTTATTGTATTATACTGAACTTCTTAAAACCGAGTTTACGTAAATATTGTAAACTCCAATACAAGGTCAATTTTTTAAAATTTGATTTCTACCATTTGGTCATGAATAGTTGCAATAATCGCTTGTTTCTTTTCTCTTTGTTATATGGTATTTTTATGAACTGAATTCATATGTTTTAAAGTCCAATGGGGTACCACGTGACTTGTATTTAAAATCTTACTTTTTACATTGTACAGCTTAATAGTTCCAGCTTATAACTTCGTTTTGCTATAAACTTTCATTATTGTCACATAAAACTAACTTTGAAGGCATACAAGGATGTTCAAAATGATTAATCTCGTTGTTATATTTTTTAAGCAGCTCTTGAAATAGATGCGAAGGATTTTTTGTTTTTTTTGTATTATAATGAATTTCTTAAAACCGAGTTTACGTAAATATTGTAAACTCCAATACAAGGTCAATTTTTTAAAATTTGATTTCCACCATTTGGTCATGAATAGTTGCACTAATCGCTTGTTTCGTTTCTCAATATTATCTGGCATTTTAGGAACTAACTTTATATGCTTAAAAGTCCAATGGGGTACCACGTGACTTGTATTTAAAATCTTACTTTTTACATTGTACAGCTTAATAGTTCCAGCTTATAACTTCGTTTTGCTATAAAATTTCATTATTGTCAAATAAAACTTACTTTGAAGGCATACAAGGATGTTCAAAATGATAAATCTCGTTGTTTTATTTTTTAAGCAGCTCTTGAAATAGATGCGAAGGATTTTTTGTTTTTATTGTGTTACAATGAATTTCTAAAAACCAAGTTTAAGTAAATATTGTAAACTCCAATACAAGGTCAATTTTTTAAAATTTGATTTCCACCATTTGGTCATGAATAGTTGCACTAATCGCTTGTTTCGTTTCTCAATATTATCTGGCATTTTAGGAACTAACTATATATGCTTTAAAGTCCAATGGAGTACCAAGTGATTTGTATTTAAAATCTTACTTTTTACATTGTACAGCTTAATAGTTCCAGCTTATAACTTCGTTTTGCTATAAAATTTCATTATTGTCACATAAATTTTACTTTGAAGGCATACAAGGATGTTCAAAATGATTAATTTCGTTGTTATATTTTTTAAGCAGCTCTAGAAAAACATGCGAAGGATTTTTTGTTTTTATTGTATTATACTGAATTTCTAAAAACCGCGTTTACGTAAATATTGTAAACTCCAATACAAGGTCAATGTTTTAAAATTTGATTTCCACCATTTGGTCATGAATAGTTGCAATAATCGCTTGTTTCGTTTCTCATTATTATCTGGCATTTTAAGAACTCACTTTATATGCTTTAAAGTCCAATGGAGTACCGCGTGATTTGTGTATAAAATCTTACTTTTTACATAGTACACCTAAATAGTTCCAGCTTATAACTTCGTTTTTCTATTAAATTTCATTAGTGTCAAATAAAATTTACATTGAAGGCATACAAGGATGTTCAAAATAATTATTCTCGTTGTTATATTTTTTATGCAGCTCTAGAAATACATGCGAAGGATTTTTTGTTTTTATTGTATTAAAATGAATTTCTAAAAACCGAGTTTACGTAAATATTGTAAACTCCAATACAAGGTCAATTTTTCAAAATTTGATTTCTACCATTTGGTCATGAATAGTTGCAATAATCGCTTGTTTCGTTTCTCATTATTATCTGGCATTTTAAGAACTAACTTTATATGCTTTAAAGTCCAATGGAGTACCACGTGATTTGTGTATAAAATCTTACTTTTTACATAGTACACCTAAATAGTTCCAGCTTATAACTTCGTTTTTCTATTAAATTTCATTATTGTCACATAAAACTTACTTTGAAGGCATACAAGGATGTTCAAAATGATTAATCTCGTTGTTATATTTTTTAGGCAGCTCTAGAAATAGATGCGAAGGATTTTTTGTTTTTATTGTGTTATAATGAATATCTAAAAACCGAGTTTACGTAAATATTGTAAACTCCAATACAAGGTCAATTTCTTAAAATTTGATTTCCACCATTTGGTCATGAATAGTTGCAATAATCGCTTGTTTCGTTTCTCATTATTATCTGGCATTTTAAGAACTCACTTTATATGCTTTAAAGTCCAATGGAGTACCGCGTGATTTGTGTATAAAATCTTACTTTTTACATAGTACACCTAAATAGTTCCAGCTTATAACTTCGTTTTTCTATTAAATTTCATTAGTGTCAAATAAAATTTACATTGAAGGCATACAAGGATGTTCAAAATAATTATTCTCGTTGTTATATTTTTTATGCAGCTCTAGAAATACATGCGAAGGATTTTTTGTTTTTATTGTATTAAAATGAATTTCTAAAAACCGAGTTTACGTAAATATTGTAAACTCCAATACAAGGTCAATTTTTCAAAATTTGATTTCTACCATTTGGTCATGAATAGTTGCAATAATCGCTTGTTTCGTTTCTCATTATTATCTGGCATTTTAAGAACTCACTTTATATGCTTCAAAGTCCAATGGAGTACCGCGTGATTTGTGTATAAAATCTTACTTTTTACATAGTACACCTAAATAGTTCCAGCTTATAACTTAGTTTTTCTATTAAATTTCATTAGTGTCAAATAAAACTTACATTGAAGGCATACAAGGATGTTCAAAATAATTATTCTCGTTGTTATATTTTTTATGCAGCTCTAGAAAAAGATGCGAAGGATTTTTTGTTTTTATTGTATTATACTGAATTTCTTAAAACCGAGTTTACGTAAATATTGTAAACTCCAATACAAGGTCAATTTTTTAAAATTTGATTTCTACCATTTGGTCATGAATAGTTGCAATAATCGCTTGTTTCTTTTCTCTTTGTTATATGGTATTTTTATGAACTGAATTCATATGTTTTAAAGTCCAATGGGGTACCACGTGACTTGTATTTAAAATCTTACTTTTTACATTGTACAGCTTAATAGTTCCAGCTTATAACTTCGTTTTGCTATAAACTTTCATTATTGTCACATAAAACTAACTTTGAAGGCATACAAGGATGTTCAAAATGATTAATCTCGTTGTTATATTTTTTAAGCAGCTCTTGAAATAGATGCGAAGGATTTTTTGTTTTTTTTGTATTATAATGAATTTCTTAAAACCGAGTTTACGTAAATATTGTAAACTCCAATACAAGGTCAATTTTTTAAAATTTGATTTCCACCATTTGGTCATGAATAGTTGCACTAATCGCTTGTTTCGTTTCTCAATATTATCTGGCATTTTAGGAACTAACTTTATATGCTTAAAAGTCCAATGGGGTACCACGTGACTTGTATTTAAAATCTTACTTTTTACATTGTACAGCTTAATAGTTCCAGCTTATAACTTCGTTTTGCTATAAAATTTCATTATTGTCAAATAAAACTTACTTTGAAGGCATACAAGGATGTTCAAAATGATAAATCTCGTTGTTTTATTTTTTAAGCAGCTCTTGAAATAGATGCGAAGGATTTTTTGTTTTTATTGTGTTACAATGAATTTCTAAAAACCGAGTTTAAGTAAATATTGTAAACTCCAATACAAGGTCAATTTTTTAAAATTTAATTTCCACCATTTGGTCATGAATAGTTGCACTAATCGCTTGTTTCGTTTCTCAATATTATCTGGCATTTTAGGAACTAACTATATATGCTTTAAAGTCCAATGGAGTACCAAGTGATTTGTATTTAAAATCTTACTTTTTACATTGTACAGCTTAATAGTTCCAGCTTATAACTTCGTTTTGCTATAAAATTTCATTATTGTCACATAAATTTTACTTTGAAGGCATACAAGGATGTTCAAAATGATTAATTTCGTTGTTATATTTTTTAAGCAGCTCTAGAAAAACATGCGAAGGATTTTTTGTTTTTATTGTATTATACTGAATTTCTAAAAACCGCGTTTACGTAAATATTGTAAACTCCAATACAAGGTCAATGTTTTTAAATTTGATTTCCACCATTTGGTCTTTTGGTCGTGAATCGTTGCAATAATCGCTTGTTTCTTTTCTCTTTGTTATATGGAATTTTTATGAACTGAATTCATATGCTTTAAAATCCAATGGGGTACCACGTGACTTGGGTATAAAATCATTCCTTTCACAAAGCACACCTAAATAGTTCCAGCTTATAACTTCGTTTTGCTATTAAATTCCATTAGTGTCAAATAAAACTTACTTTGAAGACATACAAGGATGTTCAAAATGATTATTCTCGTTGTTATATTTTTTATGCAGCTCTAGAAATACATGCGAAGGATTTTTTGTTTTTATTGTATTATACTGAATTTCTAAAAACCGCGTTTACGTAAATATTGTAAACTCCAATACAAGGTCAATTTTTTAAAATTTGATTTCTACCATTTGGTCATGAATAGTTGCAATAATCGCTTGTTTCTTTTCTCTTTGTTATATGGTATTTTTATGAACTGAATTCATATGTTTTAAAGTCCAATGGGGTACCAAGTGATTTGTATTTAAAATCTTACTTTTTACATTGTACAGCTTAATAGTTCCAGCTTATAACTTCGTTTTGCTATAAAATTTCATTATTGTCACATAAAACTTACTTTGAAGGCATACAAGGATGTTCAAAATGATTAATCTCGTTGTTATATTTTTTAGGCAGCTCTAGAAATAGATGCGAAGGATTTTTTGTTTTTATTGTGTTATAATGAATATCTAAAAACCGAGTTTACGTAAATATTGTAACCTCCAATACAAGGTCAATTTTTTAAAATTTGATTTCCACCATTTGGTCTTGAATAGTTGCAATAATCGCTTGTTTCGTTTCTCTTTGTTATATGGTATTTTTATGAACTGAATTCATATGTTTTAAAGTCCAATGGAGTACCAAGTGATTTGTGTATAAAATCTTACTTTTTACATTGTACAGCTTAATAGTTCCAGCTTATAACTTCGTTTTGCTATAAAATTTCATTATTGTCAAATAAAACTTACTTTGAAGGCATACAAGGATGTTCAAAATGATTAATCTCGTTGTTATATTTTTTAGGCAGCTCTAGAAATAGATGCGAAGGATTTTTTGTTTTTATTGTGTTATAATGAATATCTAAAAACCGAGTTTACGTAAATATTGTAACCTCCAATACAAGGTCAATTTTTTAAAATTTGATTTCCACCATTTGGTCTTGAATAGTTGCAATAATCGCTTGTTTCGTTTCTCTTTGTTATATGGTATTTTTATGAACTGAATTCATATGTTTTAAAGTCCAATGGAGTACCGCGTGCTTTGTGTATAAAATCTTACTTTTTACATAGTACACCTAAATAGTTCCAGCTTATAACTTCGTTTTTCTATTAAATTTCATTATTGTCACATAAAACTTACATTGAAGCATACAAGGATGTTCAAAATAATTATTCTCGTTGTTATATTTTTTATGCAGCTCTAGAAATACATGCGAAGGATTTTTTGTTTTTATTGTGTTATAATGAATATCTAAAAACCGAGTTTACGTAAATATTGTAACCTCCAATACAAGGTCAATTTTTTAAAATTTGATTTCCACCATTTGGTCATGAATAGTTGCAATAATCGCTTGTTTCGTTTCTCATTATTATCTGGCATTTGAGGAACTAACTTTATATGCTTTAAAGTCCAATGGAGTACTACGTGATTTGTGTATAAAATCTTACTTTTTACATAGTACACCTAAATAGTTCCAGCTTATAACTTCGTTTTTCTATTAAATTTCATTATTGTCACATAAAACTTACATTGAAGCATACAAGGATGTTCAAAATAATTATTCTCGTTGTTATATTTTTTATGCAGCTCTAGAAATACATGCGAAGGATTTTTTGTTTTTATTGTATTATACTGAATTTCTAAAAACCGCGTTTACGTAAATATTGTAACCTCCAATACAAGGTCAATTTTTTAAAATTTGATTTCCACCATTTGGTCATGAATAGTTGCAATAATCGCTTGTTTCGTTTCTCATTATTATCTGGCATTTGAGGAACTAACTTTATATGCTTTAAAGTCCAATGGAGTACTACGTGATTTGTGTATAAAATCTTACTTTTTACATAGTACACCTAAATAGTTCCAGCTTACAACTTCGTTTTGCTATTAAAATTCATTAGTGTCAAATAAAACTTACTTTGAAGACATACTAGGATGTTCAAAATGATTATTCTCGTTGTTATATTTTTTATGCAGCTCTAGAAATACATGCGAAGGATTTTTTGTTTTTATTGTATTATACTGAATTTCTAAAAACCGCGTTTACGTAAATATTGTAAACTCCAATACAAGGTCAATTTTTTAAAATTTGATTTCTACCATTTGGTCATGAATAGTTGCAATAATCGCTTGTTTCTTTTCTCTTTGTTATATGGTATTTTTATGAACTGAATTCATATGTTTTAAAGTCCAATGGGGTACCACGTGACTTGTATTTATATCTTACTTTTTACATTGTACAGCTTAATAGTTCCAGCTTATAACTTCGTTTTGCTATAAAATTTCATTATTGTCACATAAAACTTACTTTGAAGGCATACAAGGATGTTCAAAATGATTAATCTCGTTGTTATATAGTATTTTTATGCAGCTCTAGAAATAGATGCGAAGGATTTTTTGTTTTTATTGTATTATACTGAATTTCTAAATACCGAGTTTACGTAAATGTTGTAAACTCCAATACAAGGTCAATTTTTTAAAATTTGATTTCTACCATTTGGTCATGAATAGTTGCAATAATCGCTTGTTTCTTTTCTCTTTGTTATATGGTATTTTTATGAACTGAATTCATATGTTTTAAAGTCCAATGGGGTACCACGTGACTTGTATTTAAAATCTTACTTTTTACATTGTACAGCTTAATAGTTCCAGCTTATAACTTCGTTTTGCTATAAAATTTCATTATTGTCACATAAATTTTACTTTGAAGGCATACAAGGATGTTCAAAATGATTAATTTCGTTGTTATATTTTTTAAGCAGCTCTAGAAATAGATGCGAAGGATTTTTTGTTTTTATTGTGTTATAATGAATATCTAAAAACCGAGTTTACGTAAATATTGTAACCTCCAATACAAGGTCAATTTTTTAAAATTTGATTTCCACCATTTGGTCATGAATAGTTGCAATAATCGCTTGTTTCTTTTCTCATTATTATCTGGCATTTGAGGAACTAACTTTATATGCTTTAAAGTCCAATGGAGTACCACGTGATTTGTGTATAAAATCTTACTTTTTACATAGTACACCTAAATAGTTCCAGCTTATAACTTCGTTTTTCTATTAAATTTCATTATTGTCACATAAAACTTACTTTGAAGGCATACAAGGATGTTCAAAATGATTAATCTCCTTGTTATATTTTTTAGGCAGCTCTAGAAATAGATGCGAAGGATTTTTTGTTTTTATTGTGTTATAATGAATATCTAAAAACCGAGTTTACGTAAATATTGTAAACTCCAATACAAGGTCAATTTTTTAAAATTTGATTTCCACCATTTGGTCATGAATAGTTGCAATAATCGCTTGTTTCGTTTCTCATTATTATCTGGCATTTTAAGAACTCACTTTATATGCTTTAAAGTCCAATGGAGTTCCGCGTGATTTGTGTATAAAATCTTACTTTTTACATAGTATACCTAAATAGTTCCAGCTTATAACTTCGTTTTTTTATTAAATTTCATTAGTGTCAAATAAAATTTACATTGAAGGCATACAAGGATGTTCAAAATAATTATTCTCGTTGTTATATTTTTTATGCAGCTCTAGAAATACATGCGAAGGATTTTTTGTTTTTATTGTATTATACTGAATTTCTAAAAACCGAGTTTACGTAAATATTGTAAACTCCAATACAAGGTCAATTTTTCAAAATTTGATTTCTACCATTTGGTCATGAATAGTTGCAATAATCGCTTGTTTCGTTTCTCATTGTTATATGGTATTTTTATGAACTGAATTCATATGTTTTAAAGTCCAATGGGGTACCACGTGACTTGTATTTAAAATCTTACTTTTTACATTGTACAGCTTAATAGTTCCAGCTTATAACTTCGTTTTGCTATTAAATTTCATTAGTGTCAAATAAAATTTACATTGAAGGCATACAAGGATGTTCAAAATAATTATTCTCGTTGTTATATTTTTTATGCAGCTCTAGAAATACATGCGAAGGATTTTTTGTTTTTATTGTATTAAAATGAATTTCTAAAAACCGAGTTTACGTAAATATTGTAAACTCCAATACAAGGTCAATTTTTTAAAATTTGCTTTCTACCATTTGGTCATGAATAGTTGCAATAATCGCTTGTTTCGTTTCTCATTATTATCTGGCATTTTAAGAACTCACTTTATATGCTTCAAAGTCCAATGGAGTACCGCGTGCTTTGTGTATAAAATCTTACTTTTTACATAGTACACCTAAATAGTTCCAGCTTATAACTTAGTTTTTCTATTAAATTTCATTAGTGTCAAATAAAACTTACATTGAAGGCATACAAGGATGTTCAAAATAATTATTCTCGTTGTTATATTTTTTATGCAGCTCTAGAAAAAGATGCGAAGGATTTTTTGTTTTTATTGTATTATACTGAACTTCTTAAAACCGAGTTTACGTAAATATTGTAAACTCCAATACAAGGTCAATTTTTTAAAATTTGATTTCTACCATTTGGTCATGAATAGTTGCAATAATCGCTTGTTTCTTTTCTCTTTGTTATATGGTATTTTTATGAACTGAATTCATATGTTTTAAAGTCCAATGGGGTACCAAGTGATTTGTATTTAAAATCTTACTTTTTACATTGTACAGCTTAATAGTTCCAGCTTATAACTTCGTTTTGCTATAAAATTTCATTATTGTCACATAAATTTTACTTTGAAGGCATACAAGGATGTTCAAAATGATTAATTTCGTTGTTATATTTTTTAAGCAGCTCTAGAAAAACATGCGAAGGATTTTTTGTTTTTATTGTGTTATAATGAATATCTAAAAACCGAGTTTACGTAAATATTGTAACCTCCAATACAAGGTCAATTTTTTAAAATTTGATTTCTACCATTTGGTCATGAATAGTTGCAATAATCGCTTGTTTCTTTTCTCTTTGTTATATGGTATTTTTATGAACTGAATTCATATGTTTTAAAGTCCAATGGGGTACCAAGTGATTTGTATTTAAAATCTTACTTTTTACATTGTACAGCTTAATAGTTCCAGCTTATAACTTCGTTTTGCTATAAAATTTCATTATTGTCACATAAATTTTACTTTGAAGGCATACAAGGATGTTCAAAATGATTAATTTCGTTGTTATATTTTTTAAGCAGCTCTAGAAATAGATGCGAAGGATTTTTTGTTTTTATTGTGTTATAATGAATATCTAAAAACCGAGTTTACGTAAATATTGTAACCTCCAATACAAGGTCAATTTTTTAAAATTTGATTTCCACCATTTGGTCATGAATAGTTGCAATAATCGCTTGTTTCTTTTCTCATTATTATCTGGCATTTGAGGAACTAACTTTATATGCTTTAAAGTCCAATGGAGTACCACGTGATTTGTGTATAAAATCTTACTTTTTACATAGTACACCTAAATAGTTCCAGCTTATAACTTCGTTTTTCTATTAAATTTCATTATTGTCACATAAAACTTACTTTGAAGGCATACAAGGATGTTCAAAATGATTAATCTCCTTGTTATATTTTTTAGGCAGCTCTAGAAATAGATGCGAAGGATTTTTTGTTTTTATTGTGTTATAATGAATATCTAAAAACCGAGTTTACGTAAATATTGTAAACTCCAATACAAGGTCAATTTTTTAAAATTTGATTTCCACCATTTGGTCATGAATAGTTGCAATAATCGCTTGTTTCGTTTCTCATTATTATCTGGCATTTTAAGAACTCACTTTATATGCTTTAAAGTCCAATGGAGTTCCGCGTGATTTGTGTATAAAATCTTACTTTTTACATAGTATACCTAAATAGTTCCAGCTTATAACTTCGTTTTTTTATTAAATTTCATTAGTGTCAAATAAAATTTACATTGAAGGCATACAAGGATGTTCAAAATAATTATTCTCGTTGTTATATTTTTTATGCAGCTCTAGAAATACATGCGAAGGATTTTTTGTTTTTATTGTATTATACTGAATTTCTAAAAACCGAGTTTACGTAAATATTGTAAACTCCAATACAAGGTCAATTTTTCAAAATTTGATTTCTACCATTTGGTCATGAATAGTTGCAATAATCGCTTGTTTCGTTTCTCATTGTTATATGGTATTTTTATGAACTGAATTCATATGTTTTAAAGTCCAATGGGGTACCACGTGACTTGTATTTAAAATCTTACTTTTTACATTGTACAGCTTAATAGTTCCAGCTTATAACTTCGTTTTGCTATTAAATTTCATTAGTGTCAAATAAAATTTACATTGAAGGCATACAAGGATGTTCAAAATAATTATTCTCGTTGTTATATTTTTTATGCAGCTCTAGAAATACATGCGAAGGATTTTTTGTTTTTATTGTATTAAAATGAATTTCTAAAAACCGAGTTTACGTAAATATTGTAAACTCCAATACAAGGTCAATTTTTTAAAATTTGCTTTCTACCATTTGGTCATGAATAGTTGCAATAATCGCTTGTTTCGTTTCTCATTATTATCTGGCATTTTAAGAACTCACTTTATATGCTTCAAAGTCCAATGGAGTACCGCGTGCTTTGTGTATAAAATCTTACTTTTTACATAGTACACCTAAATAGTTCCAGCTTATAACTTAGTTTTTCTATTAAATTTCATTAGTGTCAAATAAAACTTACATTGAAGGCATACAAGGATGTTCAAAATAATTATTCTCGTTGTTATATTTTTTATGCAGCTCTAGAAAAAGATGCGAAGGATTTTTTGTTTTTATTGTATTATACTGAACTTCTTAAAACCGAGTTTACGTAAATATTGTAAACTCCAATACAAGGTCAATTTTTTAAAATTTGATTTCTACCATTTGGTCATGAATAGTTGCAATAATCGCTTGTTTCTTTTCTCTTTGTTATATGGTATTTTTATGAACTGAATTCATATGTTTTAAAGTCCAATGGGGTACCAAGTGATTTGTATTTAAAATCTTACTTTTTACATTGTACAGCTTAATAGTTCCAGCTTATAACTTCGTTTTGCTATAAAATTTCATTATTGTCACATAAATTTTACTTTGAAGGCATACAAGGATGTTCAAAATGATTAATTTCGTTGTTATATTTTTTAAGCAGCTCTAGAAAAACATGCGAAGGATTTTTTGTTTTTATTGTATTATACTGAATTTCTAAAAACCGCGTTTACGTAAATATTGTAAACTCCAATACAAGGTCAATGTTTTAAAATTTGATTTCCACCATTTGGTCATGAATAGTTGCAATAATCGCTTGTTTCGTTTCTCATTATTATCTGGCATTTTAAGAACTCACTTTATATGCTTTAAAGTCCAATGGAGTACCGCGTGATTTGTGTATAAAATCTTACTTTTTACATAGTACACCTAAATAGTTCCAGCTTATAACTTCGTTTTTCTATTAAATTTCATTAGTGTCAAATAAAATTTACATTGAAGGCATACAAGGATGTTCAAAATAATTATTCTCGTTGTTATATTTTTTATGCAGCTCTAGAAATACATGCGAAGGATTTTTTGTTTTTATTGTATTAAAATGAATTTCTAAAAACCGAGTTTACGTAAATATTGTAAACTCCAATACAAGGTCAATTTTTCAAAATTTGATTTCTACCATTTGGTCATGAATAGTTGCAATAATCGCTTGTTTCGTTTCTCATTATTATCTGGCATTTTAAGAACTAACTTTATATGCTTTAAAGTCCAATGGAGTACCACGTGATTTGTGTATAAAATCTTACTTTTTACATAGTACACCTAAATAGTTCCAGCTTATAACTTCGTTTTTCTATTAAATTTCATTATTGTCACATAAAACTTACTTTGAAGGCATACAAGGATGTTCAAAATGATTAATCTCGTTGTTATATTTTTTAGGCAGCTCTAGAAATAGATGCGAAGGATTTTTTGTTTTTATTGTGTTATAATGAATATCTAAAAACCGAGTTTACGTAAATATTGTAAACTCCAATACAAGGTCAATTTCTTAAAATTTGATTTCCACCATTTGGTCATGAATAGTTGCAATAATCGCTTGTTTCGTTTCTCATTATTATCTGGCATTTTAAGAACTCACTTTATATGCTTTAAAGTCCAATGGAGTACCGCGTGATTTGTGTATAAAATCTTACTTTTTACATAGTACACCTAAATAGTTCCAGCTTATAACTTCGTTTTTCTATTAAATTTCATTAGTGTCAAATAAAATTTACATTGAAGGCATACAAGGATGTTCAAAATAATTATTCTCGTTGTTATATTTTTTATGCAGCTCTAGAAATACATGCGAAGGATTTTTTGTTTTTATTGTATTAAAATGAATTTCTAAAAACCGAGTTTACGTAAATATTGTAAACTCCAATACAAGGTCAATTTTTCAAAATTTGATTTCTACCATTTGGTCATGAATAGTTGCAATAATCGCTTGTTTCGTTTCTCATTATTATCTGGCATTTTAAGAACTCACTTTATATGCTTCAAAGTCCAATGGAGTACCGCGTGATTTGTGTATAAAATCTTACTTTTTACATAGTACACCTAAATAGTTCCAGCTTATAACTTAGTTTTTCTATTAAATTTCATTAGTGTCAAATAAAACTTACATTGAAGGCATACAAGGATGTTCAAAATAATTATTCTCGTTGTTATATTTTTTATGCAGCTCTAGAAATACATGCGAAGGATTTTTTGTTTTTATTGTATTATACTGAATTTCTTAAAACCGAGTTTACGTAAATATTGTAAACTCCAATACAAGGTCAATTTTTTAAAATTTGATTTCTACCATTTGGTCATGAATAGTTGCAATAATCGCTTGTTTCTTTTCTCTTTGTTATATGGTATTTTTATGAACTGAATTCATATGTTTTAAAGTCCAATGGGGTACCACGTGACTTGTATTTAAAATCTTACTTTTTACATTGTACAGCTTAATAGTTCCAGCTTATAACTTCGTTTTGCTATAAACTTTCATTATTGTCACATAAAACTAACTTTGAAGGCATACAAGGATGTTCAAAATGATTAATCTCGTTGTTATATTTTTTAAGCAGCTCTTGAAATAGATGCGAAGGATTTTTTGTTTTTTTTGTATTATAATGAATTTCTTAAAACCGAGTTTACGTAAATATTGTAAACTCCAATACAAGGTCAATTTTTTAAAATTTGATTTCCACCATTTGGTCATGAATAGTTGCACTAATCGCTTGTTTCGTTTCTCAATATTATCTGGCATTTTAGGAACTAACTTTATATGCTTAAAAGTCCAATGGGGTACCACGTGACTTGTATTTAAAATCTTACTTTTTACATTGTACAGCTTAATAGTTCCAGCTTATAACTTCGTTTTGCTATAAAATTTCATTATTGTCAAATAAAACTTACTTTGAAGGCATACAAGGATGTTCAAAATGATAAATCTCGTTGTTTTATTTTTTAAGCAGCTCTTGAAATAGATGCGAAGGATTTTTTGTTTTTATTGTGTTATAATGAATATCTAAAAACCGAGTTTACGTAAATATTGTAAACTCCAATACAAGGTCAATTTCTTAAAATTTGATTTCCACCATTTGGTCATGAATAGTTGCAATAATCGCTTGTTTCGTTTCTCATTATTATCTGGCATTTTAAGAACTCACTTTATATGCTTTAAAGTCCAATGGAGTACCGCGTGATTTGTGTATAAAATCTTACTTTTTACATAGTACACCTAAATAGTTCCAGCTTATAACTTCGTTTTTCTATTAAATTTCATTAGTGTCAAATAAAATTTACATTGAAGGCATACAAGGATGTTCAAAATAATTATTCTCGTTGTTATATTTTTTATGCAGCTCTAGAAATACATGCGAAGGATTTTTTGTTTTTATTGTATTAAAATGAATTTCTAAAAACCGAGTTTACGTAAATATTGTAAACTCCAATACAAGGTCAATTTTTCAAAATTTGATTTCTACCATTTGGTCATGAATAGTTGCAATAATCGCTTGTTTCGTTTCTCATTATTATCTGGCATTTTAAGAACTCACTTTATATGCTTCAAAGTCCAATGGAGTACCGCGTGATTTGTGTATAAAATCTTACTTTTTACATAGTACACCTAAATAGTTCCAGCTTATAACTTAGTTTTTCTATTAAATTTCATTAGTGTCAAATAAAACTTACATTGAAGGCATACAAGGATGTTCAAAATAATTATTCTCGTTGTTATATTTTTTATGCAGCTCTTGAAATAGATGCGAAGGATTTTTTGTTTTTATTGTGTTACAATGAATTTCTAAAAACCGAGTTTAAGTAAATATTGTAAACTCCAATACAAGGTCAATTTTTTAAAATTTGATTTCCACCATTTGGTCATGAATAGTTGCACTAATCGCTTGTTTCGTTTCTCAATATTATCTGGCATTTTAGGAACTAACTATATATGCTTTAAAGTCCAATGGAGTACCAAGTGATTTGTATTTAAAATCTTACTTTTTACATTGTACAGCTTAATAGTTCCAGCTTATAACTTCGTTTTGCTATAAAATTTCATTATTGTCACATAAATTTTACTTTAAAGGCATACAAGGATGTTCAAAATGATTAATTTCGTTGTTATATTTTTTAAGCAGCTCTAGAAAAACATGCGAAGGATTTTTTGTTTTTATTGTATTATACTGAATTTCTAAAAACCGCGTTTACGTAAATATTGTAAACTCCAATACAAGGTCAATGTTTTAAAATTTGATTTCCACCATTTGGTCTTTTGGTCGTGAATCGTTGCAATAATCGCTTGTTTCTTTTCTCTTTGTTATATGGAATTTTTATGAACTGAATTCATATGCTTTAAAATCCAATGGGGTACCACGTGACTTGAGTATAAAATCATTCCTTTCACAAAGCACACCTAAATAGTTCCAGCTTATAACTTCGTTTTGCTATTAAATTTCATTAGTGTCAAATAAAACTTACTTTGAAGACATACAAGGATGTTCAAAATGATTATTCTCGTTGTTATATTTTTTATGCAGCTCTAGAAATACATGCGAAGGATTTTTTGTTTTTATTGTATTATACTGAATTTCTAAAAACCGAGTTTACGTAAATATTGTAAACTCCAATACAAGGTCAATTTTTTAAAATTTGATTTCTACCATTTGGTCATGAATAGTTGCAATAATCGCTTGTTTCTTTTCTCTTTGTTATATGGTATTTTTATGAACTGAATTCATATGTTTTAAAGTCCAATGGGGTACCAAGTGATTTGTATTTAAAATCTTACTTTTTACATTGTACAGCTTAATAGTTCCAGCTTATAACTTCGTTTTGCTATAAAATTTCATTATTGTCACATAAAACTTACTTTGAAGGCATACAAGGATGTTCAAAATGATTAATCTCGTTGTTATATTTTTTAGGCAGCTCTAGAAATAGATGCGAAGGATTTTTTGTTTTTATTGTGTTATAATGAATATCTAAAAACCGAGTTTACGTAAATATTGTAACCTCCAATACAAGGTCAATTTTTTAAAATTTGATTTCCACCATTTGGTCTTGAATAGTTGCAATAATCGCTTGTTTCGTTTCTCTTTGTTATATGGTATTTTTATGAACTGAATTCATATGTTTTAAAGACCAATGGAGTACCAAGTGATTTGTGTATAAAATCTTACTTTTTACATTGTACAGCTTAATAGTTCCAGCTTATAACTTCGTTTTGCTATAAAATTTCATTATTGTCACATAAATTTTACTTTGAAGGCATACAAGGATGTTCAAAATGATTAATCTCGTTGTTTTATTTTTTAAGCAGCTCTTGAAATAGATGCGAAGGATTTTTTGTTTTTATTGTGTTACAATGAATTTCTAAAAACCGAGTTTAAGTAAATATTGTAAACTCCAATACAAGGTCAATTTTTTAAAATTTGATTTCCACCATTTGGTCATGAATAGTTGCACTAATCGCTTGTTTCGTTTCTCAATATTATCTGGCATTTTAGGAACTAACTATATATGCTTTAAAGTCCAATGGAGTACCAAGTGATTTGTATTTAAAATCTTACTTTTTACATTGTACAGCTTAATAGTTCCAGCTTATAACTTCGTTTTGCTATAAAATTTCATTATTGTCACATAAATCTTACTTTGAAGGCATACAAGGATGTTCAAAATGATTAATTTCGTTGTTATATTTTTTAAGCAGCTCTAGAAAAACATGCGAAGGATTTTTTGCTTTTATTGTATTAAAATGAATTTCTAAAAACCGAGTGTACGTAAATATTGTAAACTCCAATACAAGGTCAATGTTTTAAAATTTGATTTCCACCATTTGGTCTTTTGGTCGTGAATCGTTGCAATAATCGCTTGTTTCGTTTTTCTTTGTTATATGGTATTTTTATGAACTGAATTCAAATGTTTTAAAGTCCAATGGAGTACCAAGTGATTTGTGTATAAAATCTTACTTTTTACATTGTACAGCTTAATAGTTCCAGCTTATAACTTCGTTTTGCTATAAAATTTCATTATTGTCACATAAAACTTACTTTGAAGGCATACAAGGATGTTCAAAATGATTAATCTCGTTGTTATATTTTTTAGGCAGCTCTAGAAATAGATGCGAAGGATTTTTTGTTTTTATTGTGTTATAATGAATATTTAAAAACCGAGTTTACGTAAATATTGTAAACTCCAATACAAGGTCAATTTTTCAAAATTTGATTTCTACCATTTGGTCATGAATAGTTGCAATAATCGCTTGTTTCGTTTCTCATTATTATCTGGCATTTTAAGAACTCACTTTATATGCTTCAAAGTCCAATGGAGTACCGCGTGATTTGTGTATAAAATCTTACTTTTTACATAGTACACCTAAATAGTTCCAGCTTATAACTTAGTTTTTCTATTAAATTTCATTAGTGTCAAATAAAACTTACATTGAAGGCATACAAGGATGTTCAAAATAATTATTCTCGTTGTTATATTTTTTATGCAGCTCTAGAAAAAGATGCGAAGGATTTTTTGTTTTTATTGTATTATACTGAATTTCTAAAAACCGCGTTTACGTAAATATTGTAAACTCCAATACAAGGTCAATTTTTTAAAGTTTGATTTCCACCATTTGGTCTTTTGGTCGTGAATCGTTGCAATAATCGCTTGTTTCGTTTCTCATTATTATCTGGCATTTTAAGAACTCACTTTATATGCTTTAAAGTCCAATGGAGTACCGCGTGATTTGTGTATAAAATCTTACTTTTTACATAGTACACCTAAATAGTTCCAGCTTATAACTTCGTTTTTCTATTAAATTTCATTAGTGTCAAATAAAATTTACATTGAAGGCATACAAGGATGTTCAAAATAATTATTCTCGTTGTTATATTTTTTATGCAGCTCTAGAAATACATGCGAAGGATTTTTTGTTTTTATTGTATTAAAATGAATTTCTAAAAACCGAGTTTACGTAAATATTGTAAACTCCAATACAAGGTCAATTTTTCAAAATTTGATTTCTACCATTTGGTCATGAATAGTTGCAATAATCGCTTGTTTCGTTTCTCATTATTATCTGGCATTTTAAGAACTAACTTTATATGCTTTAAAGTCCAATGGAGTACCACGTGATTTGTGTATAAAATCTTACTTTTTACATAGTACACCTAAATAGTTCCAGCTTATAACTTCGTTTTTCTATTAAATTTCATTATTGTCACATAAAACTTACTTTGAAGGCATACAAGGATGTTCAAAATGATTAATCTCGTTGTTATATTTTTTAGGCAGCTCTAGAAATAGATGCGAAGGATTTTTTGTTTTTATTGTGTTATAATGAATATCTAAAAACCGAGTTTACGTAAATATTGTAAACTCCAATACAAGGTCAATTTCTTAAAATTTGATTTCCACCATTTGGTCATGAATAGTTGCAATAATCGCTTGTTTCGTTTCTCATTATTATCTGGCATTTTAAGAACTCACTTTATATGCTTTAAAGTCCAATGGAGTACCGCGTGATTTGTGTATAAAATCTTACTTTTTACATAGTACACCTAAATAGTTCCAGCTTATAACTTCGTTTTTCTATTAAATTTCATTAGTGTCAAATAAAATTTACATTGAAGGCATACAAGGATGTTCAAAATAATTATTCTCGTTGTTATATTTTTTATGCAGCTCTAGAAATACATGCGAAGGATTTTTTGTTTTTATTGTATTAAAATGAATTTCTAAAAACCGAGTTTACGTAAATATTGTAAACTCCAATACAAGGTCAATTTTTCAAAATTTGATTTCTACCATTTGGTCATGAATAGTTGCAATAATCGCTTGTTTCGTTTCTCATTATTATCTGGCATTTTAAGAACTCACTTTATATGCTTCAAAGTCCAATGGAGTACCGCGTGATTTGTGTATAAAATCTTACTTTTTACATAGTACACCTAAATAGTTCCAGCTTATAACTTAGTTTTTCTATTAAATTTCATTAGTGTCAAATAAAACTTACATTGAAGGCATACAAGGATGTTCAAAATAATTATTCTCGTTGTTATATTTTTTATGCAGCTCTAGAAAAAGATGCGAAGGATTTTTTGTTTTTATTGTATTATACTGAATTTCTTAAAACCGAGTTTACGTAAATATTGTAAACTCCAATACAAGGTCAATTTTTTAAAATTTGATTTCCACCATTTGGTCATGAATAGTTGCACTAATCGCTTGTTTCGTTTCTCAATATTATCTGGCATTTTAGGAACTAACTATATATGCTTTAAAGTCCAATGGAGTACCAAGTGATTTGTATTTAAAATCTTACTTTTTACATTGTACAGCTTAATAGTTCCAGCTTATAACTTCGTTTTGCTATAAAATTTCATTATTGTCACATAAATTTTACTTTGAAGGCATACAAGGATGTTCAAAATGATTAATTTCGTTGTTATATTTTTTAAGCAGCTCTAGAAAAACATGCGAAGGATTTTTTGTTTTTATTGTATTATACTGAATTTCTAAAAACCGCGTTTACGTAAATATTGTAAACTCCAATACAAGGTCAATGTTTTAAAATTTGATTTCCACCATTTGGTCTTTTGGTCGTGAATCGTTGCAATAATCGCTTGTTTCTTTTCTCTTTGTTATATGGAATTTTTATGAACTGAATTCATATGCTTTAAAATCCAATGGGGTACCACGTGACTTGGGTATAAAATCATTCCTTTCACAAAGCACACCTAAATAGTTCCAGCTTATAACTTCGTTTTGCTATTAAATTTCATTAGTGTCAAATAAAACTTACTTTGAAGACATACAAGGATGTTCAAAATGATTATTCTCGTTGTTATATTTTTTATGCAGCTCTAGAAATACATGCGAAGGATTTTTTGTTTTTATTGTATTATACTGAATTTCTAAAAACCGCGTTTACGTAAATATTGTAAACTCCAATACAAGGTCAATTTTTTAAAATTTGATTTCTACCATTTGGTCATGAATAGTTGCAATAATCGCTTGTTTCTTTTCTCTTTGTTATATGGCATTTTAAGAACTCACTTTATATGCTTCAAAGTCCAATGGAGTACCGCGTGATTTGTGTATAAAATCTTACTTTTTACATAGTACACCTAAATAGTTCCAGCTTATAACTTAGTTTTTCTATTAAATTTCATTAGTGTCAAATAAAACTTACATTGAAGGCATACAAGGATGTTCAAAATAATTATTCTCGTTGTTATATTTTTTATGCAGCTCTAGAAAAAGATGCGAAGGATTTTTTGTTTTTATTGTATTATACTGAATTTCTAAAAACCGCGTTTACGTAAATATTGTAAACTCCAATACAAGGTCAATTTTTTAAAGTTTGATTTCCACCATTTGGTCTTTTGGTCGTGAATCGTTGCAATAATCGCTTGTTTCGTTTCTCATTATTATCTGGCATTTTAAGAACTCACTTTATATGCTTTAAAGTCCAATGGAGTACCGCGTGATTTGTGTATAAAATCTTACTTTTTACATAGTACACCTAAATAGTTCCAGCTTATAACTTCGTTTTTCTATTAAATTTCATTAGTGTCAAATAAAATTTACATTGAAGGCATACAAGGATGTTCAAAATAATTATTCTCGTTGTTATATTTTTTATGCAGCTCTAGAAATACATGCGAAGGATTTTTTGTTTTTATTGTATTAAAATGAATTTCTAAAAACCGAGTTTACGTAAATATTGTAAACTCCAATACAAGGTCAATTTTTCAAAATTTGATTTCTACCATTTGGTCATGAATAGTTGCAATAATCGCTTGTTTCGTTTCTCATTATTATCTGGCATTTTAAGAACTAACTTTATATGCTTTAAAGTCCAATGGAGTACCACGTGATTTGTATTTAAAATCTTACTTTTTACATAGTACACCTAAATAGTTCCAGCTTATAACTTCGTTTTTCTATTAAATTTCATTATTGTCACATAAAACTTACTTTGAAGGCATACAAGGATGTTCAAAATGATTAATCTCGTTGTTATATTTTTTAGGCAGCTCTAGAAATAGATGCGAAGGATTTTTTGTTTTTATTGTATTAAAATGAATTTCTAAAAACCGAGTTTACGTAAATATTGTAAACTCCAATACAAGGTCAATTTTTTAAAATTTGATTTCCACCATTTGGTCATGAATAGTTGCACTAATCGCTTGTTTCGTTTCTCAATATTATCTGGCATTTTAGGAACTAACTATATATGCTTTAAAGTCCAATGGAGTACCAAGTGATTTGTATTTAAAATCTTACTTTTTACATTGTACAGCTTAATAGTTCCAGCTTATAACTTCGTTTTGCTATAAAATTTCATTATTGTCACATAAATTTTACTTTGAAGGCATACAAGGATGTTCAAAATGATTAATTTCGTTGTTATATTTTTTAAGCAGCTCTAGAAAAACATGCGAAGGATTTTTTGTTTTTATTGTATTATACTGAATTTCTAAAAACCGAGTTTACGTAAATATTGTAAACTCCAATACAAGGTCAATGTTTTAAAATTTGATTTCCACCATTTGGTCTTTTGGTCGTGAATCGTTGCAATAATCGCTTGTTTCTTTTCTCTTTGTTATATGGAATTTTTATGAACTGAATTCATATGCTTTAAAATCCAATGGGGTACCACGTGACTTGGGTATAAAATCATTCCTTTCACAAAGCACACCTAAATAGTTCCAGCTTATAACTTCGTTTTGCTATTAAATTTCATTAGTGTCAAATAAAACTTACTTTGAAGACATACAAGGATGTTCAAAATGATTATTCTCGTTGTTATATTTTTTATGCAGCTCTAGAAATACATGCGAAGGATTTTTTGTTTTTATTGTATTATACTGAATTTCTAAAAACCGCGTTTACGTAAATATTGTAAACTCCAATACAAGGTCAATTTTTTAAAATTTGATTTCTACCATTTGGTCATGAATAGTTGCAATAATCGCTTGTTTCTTTTCTCTTTGTTATATGGTATTTTTATGAACTGAATTCATATGTTTTAAAGTCCAATGGGGTACCAAGTGATTTGTATTTAAAATCTTACTTTTTACATTGTACAGCTTAATAGTTCCAGCTTATAACTTCGTTTTGCTATAAAATTTCATTATTGTCACATAAAACTTACTTTGAAGGCATACAAGGATGTTCAAAATGATTAATTTCGTTGTTATATTTTTTAAGCAGCTCTAGAAAAACATGCGAAGGATTTTTTGCTTTTATTGTATTAAAATGAATTTCTAAAAACCGAGTGTACGTAAATATTGTAAACTCCAATACAAGGTCAATGTTTTAAAATTTGATTTCCACCATTTGGTCTTTTGGTCGTGAATCGTTGCAATAATCGCTTGTTTCGTTTTTCTTTGTTATATGGTATTTTTATGAACTGAATTCATATGTTTTAAAGTCCAATGGAGTACCAAGTGATTTGTGTATAAAATCTTACTTTTTACATTGTACAGCTTAATAGTTCCAGCTTATAACTTCGTTTTGCTATAAAATTTCATTATTGTCACATAAAACTTACTTTGAAGGCATACAAGGATGTTCAAAATGATTAATCTCGTTGTTATATTTTTTAGGCAGCTCTAGAAATAGATGCGAAGGATTTTTTGTTTTTATTGTGTTATAATGAATATCTAAAAACCGAGTTTACGTAAATATTGTAAACTCCAATACAAGGTCAATTTTTCAAAATTTGATTTCTACCATTTGGTCATGAATAGTTGCAATAATCGCTTGTTTCGTTTCTCATTATTATCTGGCATTTTAAGAACTAACTTTATATGCTTTAAAGTCCAATGGAGTACCACGTGATTTGTATTTAAAATCTTACTTTTTACATAGTACACCTAAATAGTTCCAGCTTATAACTTCGTTTTTCTATTAAATTTCATTATTGTCACATAAAACTTACTTTGAAGGCATACAAGGATGTTCAAAATGATTAATCTCGTTGTTATATTTTTTATGCAGCTCTAGAAATACATGCGAAGGATTTTTTGTTTTTATTGTATTAAAATGAATTTCTAAAAACCGAGTTTACGTAAATATTGTAAACTCCAATACAAGGTCAATTTTTCAAAATTTGATTTCTACCATTTGGTCATGAATAGTTGCAATAATCGCTTGTTTCGTTTCTCATTATTATCTGGCATTTTAAGAACTAACTTTATATGCTTTAAAGTCCAATGGAGTACCACGTGATTTGTATTTAAAATCTTACTTTTTACATAGTACACCTAAATAGTTCCAGCTTATAACTTCGTTTTTCTATTAAATTTCATTATTGTCACATAAAACTTACTTTGAAGGCATACAAGGATGTTCAAAATGATTAATCTCGTTGTTATATTTTTTAGGCAGCTCTAGAAATAGATGCGAAGGATTTTTTGTTTTTATTGTATTAAAATGAATTTCTAAAAACCGAGTTTACGTAAATATTGTAAACTCCAATACAAGGTCAATTTTTTAAAATTTGATTTCCACCATTTGGTCATGAATAGTTGCACTAATCGCTTGTTTCGTTTCTCAATATTATCTGGCATTTTAGGAACTAACTATATATGCTTTAAAGTCCAATGGAGTACCAAGTGATTTGTGTATAAAATCTTACTTTTTACATTGTACAGCTTAATAGTTCCAGCTTATAACTTCGTTTTGCTATAAAATTTCATTATTGTCACATAAAACTTACTTTGAAGGCATACAAGGATGTTCAAAATGATTAATCTCGTTGTTATATTTTTTAGGCAGCTCTAGAAATAGATGCGAAGGATTTTTTGTTTTTATTGTGTTATAATGAATATCTAAAAACCGAGTTTACGTAAATATTGTAAACTCCAATACAAGGTCAATTTTTCAAAATTTGATTTCTACCATTTGGTCATGAATAGTTGCAATAATCGCTTGTTTCGTTTCTCATTATTATCTGGCATTTTAAGAACTCACTTTATATGCTTCAAAGTCCAATGGAGTACCGCGTGATTTGTGTATAAAATCTTACTTTTTACATAGTACACCTAAATAGTTCCAGCTTATAACTTCGTTTTTCTATTAAATTTCATTAGTGTCAAATAAAATTTACATTGAAGGCATACAAGGATGTTCAAAATAATTATTCTCGTTGTTATATTTTTTATGCAGCTCTAGAAATACATGCGAAGGATTTTTTGTTTTTATTGTATTAAAATGAATTTCTAAAAACCGAGTTTACGTAAATATTGTAAACTCCAATACAAGGTCAATTTTTCAAAATTTGATTTCTACCATTTGGTCATGAATAGTTGCAATAATCGCTTGTTTCGTTTCTCATTATTATCTGGCATTTTAAGAACTAACTTTATATGCTTTAAAGTCCAATGGAGTACCACGTGATTTGTATTTAAAATCTTACTTTTTACATAGTACACCTAAATAGTTCCAGCTTATAACTTCGTTTTTCTATTAAATTTCATTATTGTCACATAAAACTTACTTTGAAGGCATACAAGGATGTTCAAAATGATTAATCTCGTTGTTATATTTTTTAGGCAGCTCTAGAAATAGATGCGAAGGATTTTTTGTTTTTATTGTATTAAAATGAATTTCTAAAAACCGAGTTTACGTAAATATTGTAAACTCCAATACAAGGTCAATTTTTTAAAATTTGATTTCCACCATTTGGTCATGAATAGTTGCACTAATCGCTTGTTTCGTTTCTCAATATTATCTGGCATTTTAGGAACTAACTATATATGCTTTAAAGTCCAATGGAGTACCAAGTGATTTGTATTTAAAATCTTACTTTTTACATTGTACAGCTTAATAGTTCCAGCTTATAACTTCGTTTTGCTATAAAATTTCATTATTGTCACATAAATTTTACTTTGAAGGCATACAAGGATGTTCAAAATGATTAATTTCGTTGTTATATTTTTTAAGCAGCTCTAGAAAAACATGCGAAGGATTTTTTGTTTTTATTGTATTATACTGAATTTCTAAAAACCGCGTTTACGTAAATATTGTAAACTCCAATACAAGGTCAATGTTTTAAAATTTGATTTCCACCATTTGGTCTTTTGGTCGTGAATCGTTGCAATAATCGCTTGTTTCTTTTCTCTTTGTTATATGGAATTTTTATGAACTGAATTCATATGCTTTAAAATCCAATGGGGTACCACGTGACTTGGGTATAAAATCATTCCTTTCACAAAGCACACCTAAATAGTTCCAGCTTATAACTTCGTTTTGCTATTAAATTTCATTAGTGTCAAATAAAACTTACTTTGAAGACATACAAGGATGTTCAAAATGATTATTCTCGTTGTTATATTTTTTATGCAGCTCTAGAAATACATGCGAAGGATTTTTTGTTTTTATTGTATTATACTGAATTTCTAAAAACCGCGTTTACGTAAATATTGTAAACTCCAATACAAGGTCAATTTTTTAAAATTTGATTTCTACCATTTGGTCATGAATAGTTGCAATAATCGCTTGTTTCTTTTCTCTTTGTTATATGGTATTTTTATGAACTGAATTCATATGTTTTAAAGTCCAATGGGGTACCAAGTGATTTGTATTTAAAATCTTACTTTTTACATTGTACAGCTTAATAGTTCCAGCTTATAACTTCGTTTTGCTATAAAATTTCATTATTGTCACATAAAACTTACTTTGAAGGCATACAAGGATGTTCAAAATGATTAATCTCGTTGTTATATTTTTTAGGCAGCTCTAGAAATAGATGCGAAGGATTTTTTGTTTTTATTGTGTTATAATGAATATCTAAAAACCGAGTTTACGTAAATATTGTAACCTCCAATACAAGGTCAATTTTTTAAAATTTGATTTCCACCATTTGGTCTTGAATAGTTGCAATAATCGCTTGTTTCGTTTCTCTTTGTTATATGGTATTTTTATGAACTGAATTCATATGTTTTAAAGTCCAATGGAGTACCAAGTGATTTGTGTATAAAATCTTACTTTTTACATTGTACAGCTTAATAGTTCCAGCTTATAACTTCGTTTTGCTATAAAATTTCATTATTGTCACATAAATTTTACTTTGAAGGCATACAAGGATGTTCAAAATGATTAATTTCGTTGTTATATTTTTTAAGCAGCTCTAGAAAAACATGCGAAGGATTTTTTGCTTTTATTGTATTAAAATGAATTTCTAAAAACCGAGTGTACGTAAATATTGTAAACTCCAATACAAGGTCAATGTTTTAAAATTTGATTTCCACCATTTGGTCTTTTGGTCGTGAATCGTTGCAATAATCGCTTGTTTCGTTTTTCTTTGTTATATGGTATTTTTATGAACTGAATTCATATGTTTTAAAGTCCAATGGAGTACCAAGTGATTTGTGTATAAAATCTTACTTTTTACATTGTACAGCTTAATAGTTCCAGCTTATAACTTCGTTTTGCTATAAAATTTCATTATTGTCACATAAAACTTACTTTGAAGGCATACAAGGATGTTCAAAATGATTAATCTCGTTGTTATATTTTTTAGGCAGCTCTAGAAATAGATGCGAAGGATTTTTTGTTTTTATTGTGTTATAATGAATATCTAAAAACCGAGTTTACGTAAATATTGTAAACTCCAATACAAGGTCAATTTTTCAAAATTTGATTTCTACCATTTGGTCATGAATAGTTGCAATAATCGCTTGTTTCGTTTCTCATTATTATCTGGCATTTTAAGAACTCACTTTATATGCTTCAAAGTCCAATGGAGTACCGCGTGATTTGTGTATAAAATCTTACTTTTTACATAGTACACCTAAATAGTTCCAGCTTATAACTTAGTTTTTCTATTAAATTTCATTAGTGTCAAATAAAACTTACATTGAAGGCATACAAGGATGTTCAAAATAATTATTCTCGTTGTTATATTTTTTATGCAGCTCTAGAAAAAGATGCGAAGGATTTTTTGTTTTTATTGTATTATACTGAATTTCTAAAAACCGCGTTTACGTAAATATTGTAAACTCCAATACAAGGTCAATTTTTTAAAGTTTGATTTCCACCATTTGGTCTTTTGGTCGTGAATCGTTGCAATAATCGCTTGTTTCGTTTCTCATTATTATCTGGCATTTTAAGAACTCACTTTATATGCTTTAAAGTCCAATGGAGTACCGCGTGATTTGTGTATAAAATCTTACTTTTTACATAGTACACCTAAATAGTTCCAGCTTATAACTTCGTTTTTCTATTAAATTTCATTAGTGTCAAATAAAATTTACATTGAAGGCATACAAGGATGTTCAAAATAATTATTCTCGTTGTTATATTTTTTATGCAGCTCTAGAAATACATGCGAAGGATTTTTTGTTTTTATTGTATTAAAATGAATTTCTAAAAACCGAGTTTACGTAAATATTGTAAACTCCAATACAAGGTCAATTTTTCAAAATTTGATTTCTACCATTTGGTCATGAATAGTTGCAATAATCGCTTGTTTCGTTTCTCATTATTATCTGGCATTTTAAGAACTAACTTTATATGCTTTAAAGTCCAATGGAGTACCACGTGATTTGTGTATAAAATCTTACTTTTTACATAGTACACCTAAATAGTTCCAGCTTATAACTTCGTTTTTCTATTAAATTTCATTATTGTCACATAAAACTTACTTTGAAGGCATACAAGGATGTTCAAAATGATTAATCTCGTTGTTATATTTTTTATGCAGCTCTAGAAATAGATGCGAAGGATTTTTTGTTTTTATTGTGTTATAATGAATATCTAAAAACCGAGTTTACGTAAATATTGTAAACTCCAATACAAGGTCAATTTCTTAAAATTTGATTTCCACCATTTGGTCATGAATAGTTGCAATAATCGCTTGTTTCGTTTCTCATTATTATCTGGCATTTTAAGAACTCACTTTATATGCTTTAAAGTCCAATGGAGTACCGCGTGATTTGTGTATAAAATCTTACTTTTTACATAGTACACCTAAATAGTTCCAGCTTATAACTTCGTTTTTCTATTAAATTTCATTAGTGTCAAATAAAATTTACATTGAAGGCATACAAGGATGTTCAAAATAATTATTCTCGTTGTTATATTTTTTATGCAGCTCTAGAAAAAGATGCGAAGGATTTTTTGTTTTTATTGTATTATACTGAATTTCTTAAAACCGAGTTTACGTAAATATTGTAAACTCCAATACAAGGTCAATTTTTTAAAATTTGATTTCCACCATTTGGTCATGAATAGTTGCAATAATCGCTTGTTTCGTTTCTCAATATTATCTGGCATTTTAGGAACTAACTATATATGCTTTAAAGTCCAATGGAGTACCAAGTGATTTGTATTTAAAATCTTACTTTTTACATTGTACAGCTTAATAGTTCCAGCTTATAACTTCGTTTTGCTATAAAATTTCATTATTGTCACATAAATTTTACTTTGAAGGCATACAAGGATGTTCAAAATGATTAATTTCGTTGTTATATTTTTTAAGCAGCTCTAGAAAAACATGCGAAGGATTTTTTGTTTTTATTGTATTATACTGAATTTCTAAAAACCGCGTTTACGTAAATATTGTAAACTCCAATACAAGGTCAATGTTTTAAAATTTGATTTCCACCATTTGGTCTTTTGGTCGTGAATCGTTGCAATAATCGCTTGTTTCTTTTCTCTTTGTTATATGGAATTTTTATGAACTGAATTCATATGCTTTAAAATCCAATGGGGTACCACGTGACTTGGGTATAAAATCACTCCTTTCACAAAGCACACCTAAATAGTTCCAGCTTATAACTTCGTTTTGCTATTAAATTTCATTAGTGTCAAATAAAACTTACTTTGAAGACATACAAGGATGTTCAAAATGATTATTCTCGTTGTTATATTTTTTATGCAGCTCTAGAAATACATGCGAAGGATTTTTTGTTTTTATTGTATTATACTGAATTTCTAAAAACCGCGTTTACGTAAATATTGTAAACTCCAATACAAGGTCAATTTTTTAAAATTTGATTTCCACCATTTGGTCTTTTGGTCGTGAATCGTTGCAATAATCGCTTGTTTCGTTTCTCATTATTATCTGGCATTTTAAGAACTCACTTTATATGCTTTAAAGTCCAATGGAGTACCGCGTGATTTGTGTATAAAATCTTACTTTTTACATAGTACACCTAAATAGTTCCAGCTTATAACTTCGTTTTTCTATTAAATTTCATTAGTGTCAAATAAAATTTACATTGAAGGCATACAAGGATGTTCAAAATAATTATTCTCGTTGTTATATTTTTTATGCAGCTCTAGAAATACATGCGAAGGATTTTTTGTTTTTATTGTATTAAAATGAATTTCTAAAAACCGAGTTTACGTAAATATTGTAAACTCCAATACAAGGTCAATTTTTCAAAATTTGATTTCTACCATTTGGTCATGAATAGTTGCAATAATCGCTTGTTTCGTTTCTCATTATTATCTGGCATTTTAAGAACTAACTTTATATGCTTTAAAGTCCAATGGAGTACCACGTGATTTGTGTATAAAATCTTACTTTTTACATAGTACACCTAAATAGTTCCAGCTTATAACTTCGTTTTTCTATTAAATTTCATTATTGTCACATAAAACTTACTTTGAAGGCATACAAGGATGTTCAAAATGATTAATCTCGTTGTTATATTTTTTAGGCAGCTCTAGAAATAGATGCGAAGGATTTTTTGTTTTTATTGTGTTATAATGAATATCTAAAAACCGAGTTTACGTAAATATTGTAAACTCCAATACAAGGTCAATTTCTTAAAATTTGATTTCCACCATTTGGTCATGAATAGTTGCAATAATCGCTTGTTTCGTTTCTCATTATTATCTGGCATTTTAAGAACTCACTTTATATGCTTTAAAGTCCAATGGAGTACCGCGTGATTTGTGTATAAAATCTTACTTTTTACATAGTACACCTAAATAGTTCCAGCTTATAACTTCGTTTTTCTATTAAATTTCATTAGTGTCAAATAAAATTTACATTGAAGGCATACAAGGATGTTCAAAATAATTATTCTCGTTGTTATATTTTTTATGCAGCTCTAGAAAAAGATGCGAAGGATTTTTTGTTTTTATTGTATTATACTGAATTTCTTAAAACCGAGTTTACGTAAATATTGTAAACTCCAATACAAGGTCAATTTTTTAAAATTTGATTTCCACCATTTGGTCATGAATAGTTGCAATAATCGCTTGTTTCGTTTCTCAATATTATCTGGCATTTTAGGAACTAACTATATATGCTTTAAAGTCCAATGGAGTACCAAGTGATTTGTATTTAAAATCTTACTTTTTACATTGTACAGCTTAATAGTTCCAGCTTATAACTTCGTTTTGCTATAAAATTTCATTATTGTCACATAAATTTTACTTTGAAGGCATACAAGGATGTTCAAAATGATTAATTTCGTTGTTATATTTTTTAAGCAGCTCTAGAAAAACATGCGAAGGATTTTTTGTTTTTATTGTATTATACTGAATTTCTAAAAACCGCGTTTACGTAAATATTGTAAACTCCAATACAAGGTCAATGTTTTAAAATTTGATTTCCACCATTTGGTCTTTTGGTCGTGAATCGTTGCAATAATCGCTTGTTTCTTTTCTCTTTGTTATATGGAATTTTTATGAACTGAATTCATATGCTTTAAAATCCAATGGGGTACCACGTGACTTGGGTATAAAATCACTCCTTTCACAAAGCACACCTAAATAGTTCCAGCTTATAACTTCGTTTTGCTATTAAATTTCATTAGTGTCAAATAAAACTTACTTTGAAGACATACAAGGATGTTCAAAATGATTATTCTCGTTGTTATATTTTTTATGCAGCTCTAGAAATACATGCGAAGGATTTTTTGTTTTTATTGTATTATACTGAATTTCTAAAAACCGCGTTTACGTAAATATTGTAAACTCCAATACAAGGTCAATTTTTTAAAATTTGATTTCTACCATTTGGTCATGAATAGTTGCAATAATCGCTTGTTTCTTTTCTCTTTGTTATATGGCATTTTAAGAACTCACTTTATATGCTTCAAAGTCCAATGGAGTACCGCGTGATTTGTGTATAAAATCTTACTTTTTACATAGTACACCTAAATAGTTCCAGCTTATAACTTAGTTTTTCTATTAAATTTCATTAGTGTCAAATAAAACTTACATTGAAGGCATACAAGGATGTTCAAAATAATTATTCTCGTTGTTATATTTTTTATGCAGCTCTAGAAAAAGATGCGAAGAATTTTTTGTTTTTATTGTATTATACTGAATTTCTAAAAACCGCGTTTACGTAAATATTGTAAACTCCAATACAAGGTCAATTTTTTAAAGTTTGATTTCCACCATTTGGTCTTTTGGTCGTGAATCGTTGCAATAATCGCTTGTTTCGTTTCTCATTATTATCTGGCATTTTAAGAACTCACTTTATATGCTTTAAAGTCCAATGGAGTACCGCGTGATTTGTGTATAAAATCTTACTTTTTACATAGTACACCTAAATAGTTCCAGCTTATAACTTCGTTTTTCTATTAAATTTCATTAGTGTCAAATAAAATTTACATTGAAGGCATACAAGGATGTTCAAAATAATTATTCTCGTTGTTATATTTTTTATGCAGCTCTAGAAATACATGCGAAGGATTTTTTGTTTTTATTGTATTAAAATGAATTTCTAAAAACCGAGTTTACGTAAATATTGTAAACTCCAATACAAGGTCAATTTTTCAAAATTTGATTTCTACCATTTGGTCATGAATAGTTGCAATAATCGCTTGTTTCGTTTCTCATTATTATCTGGCATTTTAAGAACTAACTTTATATGCTTTAAAGTCCAATGGAGTACCACGTGATTTGTGTATAAAATCTTACTTTTTACATAGTACACCTAAATAGTTCTAGCTTATAACTTCGTTTTTCTATTAAATTTCATTATTGTCACATAAAACTTACTTTGAAGGCATACAAGGATGTTCAAAATGATTAATCTCGTTGTTATATTTTTTAGGCAGCTCTAGAAATAGATGCGAAGGATTTTTTGTTTTTATTGTGTTATAATGAATATCTAAAAACCGAGTTTACGTAAATATTGTAAACTCCAATACAAGGTCAATTTCTTAAAATTTGATTTCCACCATTTGGTCATGAATAGTTGCAATAATCGCTTGTTTCGTTTCTCATTATTATCTGGCATTTTAAGAACTCACTTTATATGCTTTAAAGTCCAATGGAGTACCGCGTGATTTGTGTATAAAATCTTACTTTTTACATAGTACACCTAAATAGTTCCAGCTTATAACTTCGTTTTTCTATTAAATTTCATTAGTGTCAAATAAAATTTACATTGAAGGCATACAAGGATGTTCAAAATAATTATTCTCGTTGTTATATTTTTTATGCAGCTCTAGAAATACATGCGAAGGATTTTTTGTTTTTATTGTATTAAAATGAATTTCTAAAAACCGAGTTTACGTAAATATTGTAAACTCCAATACAAGGTCAATTTTTCAAAATTTGATTTCTACCATTTGGTCTTTTGGTCGTGAATCGTTGCAATAATCGCTTGTTTCTTTTCTCTTTGTTATATGGGATTTTTATGAACTGAATTCATATGCTTTAAAATCCAATGGGGTACCACGTGACTTGGGTATAAAATCATTCCTTTCACAAAGCACACCTAAATAGTTCCAGCTTATAACTTCGTTTTGCTATTAAATTTCATTAGTGTCAAATAAAACTTACTTTGAAGACATACAAGGATGTTCAAAATGATTATTCTCGTTGTTATATTTTTTATGCAGCTCTAGAAATACATGCGAAGGATTTTTTGTTTTTATTGTATTATACTGAATTTCTAAAAACCGCGTTTACGTAAATATTGTAAACTCCAATACAAGGTCAATTTTTTAAAATTTGATTTCTACCATTTGGTCATGAATAGTTGCAATAATCGCTTGTTTCTTTTCTCTTTGTTATATGGCATTTTAAGAACTCACTTTATATGCTTCAAAGTCCAATGGAGTACCGCGTGATTTGTGTATAAAATCTTACTTTTTACATAGTACACCTAAATAGTTCCAGCTTATAACTTAGTTTTTCTATTAAATTTCATTAGTGTCAAATAAAATTTACATTGAAGGCATACAAGGATGTTCAAAATGATTAATTTCGTTGTTATATTTTTTAAGCAGCTCTAGAAAAACATACGAAGGATTTTTTGTTTTTATTGTATTATACTGAATTTCTAAAAACCGCGTTTACGTAAATATTGTAAACTCCAATACAAGGTCAATTTCTTAAAATTTGATTTCCACCATTTGGTCATGAATAGTTGCAATAATCGCTTGTTTCGTTTCTCATTATTATCTGGCATTTTAAGAACTCACTTTATATGCTTTAAAGTCCAATGGAGTACCGCGTGATTTGTGTATAAAATCTTACTTTTTACATAGTACACCTAAATAGTTCCAGCTTATAACTTCGTTTTTCTATTAAATTTCATTAGTGTCAAATAAAATTTACATTGAAGGCATACAAGGATGTTCAAAATAATTATTCTCGTTGTTATATTTTTTATGCAGCTCTAGAAATACATGCGAAGGATTTTTTGTTTTTATTGTATTAACATGAATTTCTAAAAACCGAGTTTACGTAAATATTGTAAACTCCAATACAAGGTCAATTTTTCAAAATTTGATTTCTACCATTTGGTCATGAATAGTTGCAATAATCGCTTGTTTCGTTTCTCATTATTATCTGGCATTTTAAGAACTCACTTTATATGCTTCAAAGTCCAATGGAGTACCGCGTGATTTGTGTATAAAATCTTACTTTTTACATAGTACACCTAAATAGTTCCAGCTTATAACTTCGTTTTTCTATTAAATTTCATTAGTGTCAAATAAAATTTACATTGAAGGCATACAAGGATGTTCAAAATGATTAATTTCGTTGTTATATTTTTTAAGCAGCTCTAGAAAAACATGCGAAGGATTTTTTGTTTTTATTGTATTATACTGAATTTCTAAAAACCGCGTTTACGTAAATATTGTAAACTCCAATACAAGGTCAATGTTTTAAAATTTGATTTCCACCATTTGGTCTTTTGGTCGTGAATCGTTGCAATAATCGCTTGTTTCTTTTCTCTTTGTTATATGGAATTTTTATGAACTGAATTCATATGCTTTAAAATCCAATGGGGTACCACGTGACTTGGGTATAAAATCATTCCTTTCACAAAGCACACCTAAATAGTTCCAGCTTATAACTTCGTTTTGCTATTAAATTTCATTAGTGTCAAATAAAACTTACTTTGAAGACATACAAGGATGTTCAAAATGATTATTCTCGTTGTTATATTTTTTATGCAGCTCTAGAAATACATGCGAAGGATTTTTTGTTTTTATTGTATTATACTGAATTTCTAAAAACCGCGTTTACGTAAATATTGTAAACTCCAATACAAGGTCAATTTTTTAAAATTTGATTTCTACCATTTGGTCATGAATAGTTGCAATAATCGCTTGTTTCTTTTCTCTTTGTTATATGGCATTTTAAGAACTCACTTTATATGCTTCAAAGTCCAATGGAGTACCGCGTGATTTGTGTATAAAATCTTACTTTTTACATAGTACACCTAAATAGTTCCAGCTTATAACTTAGTTTTTCTATTAAATTTCATTAGTGTCAAATAAAACTTACATTGAAGGCATACAAGGATGTTCAAAATAATTATTCTCGTTGTTATATTTTTTATGCAGCTCTAGAAAAAGATGCGAAGGATTTTTTGTTTTTATTGTATTATACTGAATTTCTAAAAACCGCGTTTACGTAAATATTGTAAACTCCAATACAAGGTCAATTTTTTAAAGTTTGATTTCCACCATTTGGTCTTTTGGTCGTGAATCGTTGCAATAATCGCTTGTTTCGTTTCTCATTATTATCTGGCATTTTAAGAACTCACTTTATATGCTTTAAAGTCCAATGGAGTACCGCGTGATTTGTGTATAAAATCTTACTTTTTACATAGTACACCTAAATAGTTCCAGCTTATAACTTCGTTTTTCTATTAAATTTCATTAGTGTCAAATAAAATTTACATTGAAGGCATACAAGGATGTTCAAAATAATTATTCTCGTTGTTATATTTTTTATGCAGCTCTAGAAATACATGCGAAGGATTTTTTGTTTTTATTGTATTAAAATGAATTTCTAAAAACCGAGTTTACGTAAATATTGTAAACTCCAATACAAGGTCAATTTTTCAAAATTTGATTTCTACCATTTGGTCATGAATAGTTGCAATAATCGCTTGTTTCGTTTCTCATTATTATCTGGCATTTTAAGAACTAACTTTATATGCTTTAAAGTCCAATGGAGTACCACGTGATTTGTGTATAAAATCTTACTTTTTACATAGTACACCTAAATAGTTCCAGCTTATAACTTCGTTTTTCTATTAAATTTCATTATTGTCACATAAAACTTACTTTGAAGGCATACAAGGATGTTCAAAATGATTAATCTCGTTGTTATATTTTTTAGGCAGCTCTAGAAATAGATGCGAAGGATTTTTTGTTTTTATTGTGTTATAATGAATATCTAAAAACCGAGTTTACGTAAATATTGTAAACTCCAATACAAGGTCAATTTCTTAAAATTTGATTTCCACCATTTGGTCATGAATAGTTGCAATAATCGCTTGTTTCGTTTCTCATTATTATCTGGCATTTTAAGAACTCACTTTATATGCTTTAAAGTCCAATGGAGTACCGCGTGATTTGTGTATAAAATCTTACTTTTTACATAGTACACCTAAATAGTTCCAGCTTATAACTTCGTTTTTCTATTAAATTTCATTAGTGTCAAATAAAATTTACATTGAAGGCATACAAGGATGTTCAAAATAATTATTCTCGTTGTTATATTTTTTATGCAGCTCTAGAAATACATGCGAAGGATTTTTTGTTTTTATTGTATTAAAATGAATTTCTAAAAACCGAGTTTACGTAAATATTGTAAACTCCAATACAAGGTCAATTTTTCAAAATTTGATTTCTACCATTTGGTCTTTTGGTCGTGAATCGTTGCAATAATCGCTTGTTTCTTTTCTCTTTGTTATATGGAATTTTTATGAACTGAATTCATATGCTTTAAAATCCAATGGGGTACCACGTGACTTGGGTATAAAATCATTCCTTTCACAAAGCACACCTAAATAGTTCCAGCTTATAACTTCGTTTTGCTATTAAATTTCATTAGTGTCAAATAAAACTTACTTTGAAGACATACAAGGATGTTCAAAATGATTATTCTCGTTGTTATATTTTTTATGCAGCTCTAGAAATACATGCGAAGGATTTTTTGTTTTTATTGTATTATACTGAATTTCTAAAAACCGCGTTTACGTAAATATTGTAAACTCCAATACAAGGTCAATTTTTTAAAATTTGATTTCTACCATTTGGTCATGAATAGTTGCAATAATCGCTTGTTTCTTTTCTCTTTGTTATATGGCATTTTAAGAACTCACTTTATATGCTTCAAAGTCCAATGGAGTACCGCGTGATTTGTGTATAAAATCTTACTTTTTACATAGTACACCTAAATAGTTCCAGCTTATAACTTCGTTTTTCTATTAAATTTCATTATTGTCACATAAAACTTACTTTGAAGGCATACAAGGATGTTCAAAATGATTAATCTCGTTGTTATATTTTTTAAGCAGCTCTAGAAATAGATGCGAAGGATTTTTTGTTTTTATTGTATTATACTGAATTTCTTAAAACCGAGTTTACGTAAATATTGTAAACTCCAATACAAGGTCAATTTTTTAAAATTTGATTTCCACCATTTGGTCATGAATAGTTGCAATAATCGCTTGTTTCGTTTCTCATTATTATCTGGCATTTTAAGAACTCACTTTATATGCTTTAAAGTCCAATGGAGTACCGCGTGATTTGTGTATAAAATCTTACTTTTTACATAGTACACCTAAATAGTTCCAGCTTATAACTTCGTTTTTCTATTAAATTTCATTAGTGTCAAATAAAATTTACATTGAAGGCATACAAGGATGTTCAAAATGATTAATTTCGTTGTTATATTTTTTAAGCAGCTCTAGAAAAAGATGCGAAGGATTTTTTGTTTTTATTGTATTATACTGAATTTCTAAAAACCGCGTGTACGTAAATATTGTAAACTCCAATACAAGGTCAATTTTTTAAAGTTTGATTTCCACCATTTGGTCTTTTGGTCGTGAATCGTTGCAATAATCGCTTGTTTCGTTTCTCATTATTATCTGGCATTTTAAGAACTCACTTTATATGCTTTAAAGTCCAATGGAGTACCGCGTGATTTGTGTATAAAATCTTACTTTTTACATAGTACACCTAAATAGTTCCAGCTTATAACTTCGTTTTTCTATTAAATTTCATTAGTGTCAAATAAAATTTACATTGAAGGCATACAAGGATGTTCAAAATGATTAATTTCGTTGTTATATTTTTTAAGCAGCTCTAGAAAAAGATGCGAAGGATTTTTTGTTTTTATTGTATTATACTGAATTTCTAAAAACCGCGTTTACGTAAATATTGTAAACTCCAATACAAGGTCAATGTTTTAAAATTTGATTTCCACCATTTGGTCTTTTGGTCGTGAATCGTTGCAATAATCGCTTGTTTCTTTTCTCTTTGTTATATGGAATTTTTATGAACTGAATTCATATGCTTTAAAATCCAATGGGGTACCACGTGACTTGGGTATAAAATCATTCCTTTCACAAAGCACACCTAAATAGTTCCAGCTTATAACTTCGTTTTGCTATTAAATTTCATTAGTGTCAAATAAAACTTACTTTGAAGACATACAAGGATGTTCAAAATGATTATTCTCGTTGTTATATTTTTTATGCAGCTCTAGAAATACATGCGAAGGATTTTTTGTTTTTATTGTATTATACTGAATTTCTAAAAACCGCGTTTACGTAAATATTGTAAACTCCAATACAAGGTCAATTTTTTAAAATTTGATTTCTACCATTTGGTCATGAATAGTTGCAATAATCGCTTGTTTCTTTTCTCTTTGTTATATGGCATTTTAAGAACTCACTTTATATGCTTCAAAGTCCAATGGAGTACCGCGTGATTTGTGTATAAAATCTTACTTTTTACATAGTACACCTAAATAGTTCCAGCTTATAACTTAGTTTTTCTATTAAATTTCATTAGTGTCAAATAAAACTTACATTGAAGGCATACAAGGATGTTCAAAATAATTATTCTCGTTGTTATATTTTTTATGCAGCTCTAGAAAAAGATGCGAAGGATTTTTTGTTTTTATTGTATTATACTGAATTTCTAAAAACCGCGTTTACGTAAATATTGTAAACTCCAATACAAGGTCAATTTTTTAAAGTTTGATTTCCACCATTTGGTCTTTTGGTCGTGAATCGTTGCAATAATCGCTTGTTTCGTTTCTCATTATTATCTGGCATTTTAAGAACTCACTTTATATGCTTTAAAGTCCAATGGAGTACCGCGTGATTTGTGTATAAAATCTTACTTTTTACATAGTACACCTAAATAGTTCCAGCTTATAACTTCGTTTTTCTATTAAATTTCATTAGTGTCAAATAAAATTTACATTGAAGGCATACAAGGATGTTCAAAATAATTATTCTCGTTGTTATATTTTTTATGCAGCTCTAGAAATACATGCGAAGGATTTTTTGTTTTTATTGTATTAAAATGAATTTCTAAAAACCGAGTTTACGTAAATATTGTAAACTCCAATACAAGGTCAATTTTTCAAAATTTGATTTCTACCATTTGGTCATGAATAGTTGCAATAATCGCTTGTTTCGTTTCTCATTATTATCTGGCATTTTAAGAACTAACTTTATATGCTTTAAAGTCCAATGGAGTACCACGTGATTTGTGTATAAAATCTTACTTTTTACATAGTACACCTAAATAGTTCCAGCTTATAACTTCGTTTTTCTATTAAATTTCATTATTGTCACATAAAACTTACTTTGAAGGCATACAAGGATGTTCAAAATGATTAATCTCGTTGTTATATTTTTTAGGCAGCTCTAGAAATAGATGCGAAGGATTTTTTGTTTTTATTGTGTTATAATGAATATCTAAAAACCGAGTTTACGTAAATATTGTAAACTCCAATACAAGGTCAATTTCTTAAAATTTGATTTCCACCATTTGGTCATGAATAGTTGCAATAATCGCTTGTTTCGTTTCTCATTATTATCTGGCATTTTAAGAACTCACTTTATATGCTTTAAAGTCCAATGGAGTACCGCGTGATTTGTGTATAAAATCTTACTTTTTACATAGTACACCTAAATAGTTCCAGCTTATAACTTCGTTTTTCTATTAAATTTCATTAGTGTCAAATAAAATTTACATTGAAGGCATACAAGGATGTTCAAAATAATTATTCTCGTTGTTATATTTTTTATGCAGCTCTAGAAATACATGCGAAGGATTTTTTGTTTTTATTGTATTAAAATGAATTTCTAAAAACCGAGTTTACGTAAATATTGTAAACTCCAATACAAGGTCAATTTTTCAAAATTTGATTTCTACCATTTGGTCTTTTGGTCGTGAATCGTTGCAATAATCGCTTGTTTCTTTTCTCTTTGTTATATGGAATTTTTATGAACTGAATTCATATGCTTTAAAATCCAATGGGGTACCACGTGACTTGGGTATAAAATCATTCCTTTCACAAAGCACACCTAAATAGTTCCAGCTTATAACTTCGTTTTGCTATTAAATTTCATTAGTGTCAAATAAAACTTACTTTGAAGACATACAAGGATGTTCAAAATGATTATTCTCGTTGTTATATTTTTTATGCAGCTCTAGAAATACATGCGAAGGATTTTTTGTTTTTATTGTATTATACTGAATTTCTAAAAACCGCGTTTACGTAAATATTGTAAACTCCAATACAAGGTCAATTTTTTAAAATTTGATTTCTACCATTTGGTCATGAATAGTTGCAATAATCGCTTGTTTCTTTTCTCTTTGTTATATGGCATTTTAAGAACTCACTTTATATGCTTCAAAGTCCAATGGAGTACCGCGTGATTTGTGTATAAAATCTTACTTTTTACATAGTACACCTAAATAGTTCCAGCTTATAACTTCGTTTTTCTATTAAATTTCATTATTGTCACATAAAACTTACTTTGAAGGCATACAAGGATGTTCAAAATGATTAATCTCGTTGTTATATTTTTTAGGCAGCTCTAGAAATAGATGCGAAGGATTTTTTGTTTTTATTGTATTATACTGAATTTCTTAAAACCGAGTTTACGTAAATATTGTAAACTCCAATACAAGGTCAATTTTTTAAAATTTGATTTCCACCATTTGGTCATGAATAGTTGCAATAATCGCTTGTTTCGTTTCTCATTATTATCTGGCATTTTAAGAACTCACTTTATATGCTTTAAAGTCCAATGGAGTACCGCGTGATTTGTGTATAAAATCTTACTTTTTACATAGTACACCTAAATAGTTCCAGCTTATAACTTCGTTTTTCTATTAAATTTCATTAGTGTCAAATAAAATTTACATTGAAGGCATACAAGGATGTTCAAAATGATTAATTTCGTTGTTATATTTTTTAAGCAGCTCTAGAAAAACATGCGAAGGATTTTTTGTTTTTATTGTATTATACTGAATTTCTAAAAACCGCGTTTACGTAAATATTGTAAACTCCAATACAAGGTCAATGTTTTAAAATTTGATTTCCACCATTTGGTCTTTTGGTCGTGAATCGTTGCAATAATCGCTTGTTTCTTTTCTCTTTGTTATATGGAATTTTTATGAACTGAATTCATATGCTTTAAAATCCAATGGGGTACCACGTGACTTGGGTATAAAATCATTCCTTTCACAAAGCACACCTAAATAGTTCCAGCTTATAACTTCGTTTTGCTATTAAATTTCATTAGTGTCAAATAAAACTTACTTTGAAGACATACAAGGATGTTCAAAATGATTATTCTCGTTGTTATATTTTTTATGCAGCTCTAGAAATACATGCGAAGGATTTTTTGTTTTTATTGTATTATACTGAATTTCTAAAAACCGCGTTTACGTAAATATTGTAAACTCCAATACAAGGTCAATTTTTTAAAATTTGATTTCTACCATTTGGTCATGAATAGTTGCAATAATCGCTTGTTTCTTTTCTCTTTGTTATATGGCATTTTAAGAACTCACTTTATATGCTTCAAAGTCCAATGGAGTACCGCGTGATTTGTGTATAAAATCTTACTTTTTACATAGTACACCTAAATAGTTCCAGCTTATAACTTAGTTTTTCTATTAAATTTCATTAGTGTCAAATAAAACTTACATTGAAGGCATACAAGGATGTTCAAAATAATTATTCTCGTTGTTATATTTTTTATGCAGCTCTAGAAAAAGATGCGAAGGATTTTTTGTTTTTATTGTATTATACTGAATTTCTAAAAACCGCGTTTACGTAAATATTGTAAACTCCAATACAAGGTCAATTTTTTAAAGTTTGATTTCCACCATTTGGTCTTTTGGTCGTGAATCGTTGCAATAATCGCTTGTTTCGTTTCTCATTATTATCTGGCATTTTAAGAACTCACTTTATATGCTTTAAAGTCCAATGGAGTACCGCGTGATTTGTGTATAAAATCTTACTTTTTACATAGTACACCTAAATAGTTCCAGCTTATAACTTCGTTTTTCTATTAAATTTCATTAGTGTCAAATAAAATTTACATTGAAGGCATACAAGGATGTTCAAAATGATTAATTTCGTTGTTATATTTTTTATGCAGCTCTAGAAATACATGCGAAGGATTTTTTGTTTTTATTGTATTAAAATGAATTTCTAAAAACCGAGTTTACGTAAATATTGTAAACTCCAATACAAGGTCAATTTTTCAAAATTTGATTTCTACCATTTGGTCATGAATAGTTGCAATAATCGCTTGTTTCGTTTCTCATTATTATCTGGCATTTTAAGAACTAACTTTATATGCTTTAAAGTCCAATGGAGTACCACGTGATTTGTGTATAAAATCTTACTTTTTACATAGTACACCTAAATAGTTCCAGCTTATAACTTCGTTTTTCTATTAAATTTCATTATTGTCACATAAAACTTACTTTGAAGGCATACAAGGATGTTCAAAATGATTAATCTCGTTGTTATATTTTTTAGGCAGCTCTAGAAATAGATGCGAAGGATTTTTTGTTTTTATTGTGTTATAATGAATATCTAAAAACCGAGTTTACGTAAATATTGTAAACTCCAATACAAGGTCAATTTCTTAAAATTTGATTTCCACCATTTGGTCATGAATAGTTGCAATAATCGCTTGTTTCGTTTCTCATTATTATCTGGCATTTTAAGAACTCACTTTATATGCTTTAAAGTCCAATGGAGTACCGCGTGATTTGTGTATAAAATCTTACTTTTTACATAGTACACCTAAATAGTTCCAGCTTATAACTTCGTTTTTCTATTAAATTTCATTAGTGTCAAATAAAATTTACATTGAAGGCATACAAGGATGTTCAAAATAATTATTCTCGTTGTTATATTTTTTATGCAGCTCTAGAAAAAGATGCGAAGGATTTTTTGTTTTTATTGTATTAAAATGAATTTCTAAAAACCGAGTTTACGTAAATATTGTAAACTCCAATACAAGGTCAATTTTTCAAAATTTGATTTCTACCATTTGGTCATGAATAGTTGCAATAATCGCTTGTTTCGTTTCTCATTATTATCTGGCATTTTAAGAACTCACTTTATATGCTTCAAAGTCCAATGGAGTACCGCGTGATTTGTGTATAAAATCTTACTTTTTACATAGTACACCTAAATAGTTCCAGCTTATAACTTAGTTTTTCTATTAAATTTCATTAGTGTCAAATAAAACTTACATTGAAGGCATACAAGGATGTTCAAAATAATTAATCTCGTTGTTATTTTTTTTAGGCAGCTCTAGAAATAGATGCGAAGGATTTTTTGTTTTTATTGTGTTATAATGAATATCTAAAAACCGAGTTTACGTAAATATTGTAAACTCCAATACAAGGTCAATTTTTTAAAATTTGATTTCTACCATTTGGTCATGAATAGTTGCAATAATCGCTTGTTTCTTTTCTCTTTGTTATATGGCATTTTAAGAACTCACTTTATATGCTTCAAAGTCCAATGGAGTACCGCGTGATTTGTGTATAAAATCTTACTTTTTACATAGTACACCTAAATAGTTCCAGCTTATAACTTAGTTTTTCTATTAAATTTCATTAGTGTCAAATAAAACTTACTTTGAAGGCATACAAGGATGTTCAAAATGATTAATCTCGTTGTTATATTTTTTAGGCAGCTCTAGAAATAGATGCGAAGGATTTTTTGTTTTTATTGTGTTATAATGAATATCTAAAAACCGAGTTTACGTAAATATTGTAAACTCCAATACAAGGTCAATTTTTCAAAATTTGATTTCTACCATTTGGTCATGAATAGTTGCAATAATCGCTTGTTTCGTTTCTCATTATTATCTGGCATTTTAAGAACTCACTTTATATGCTTCAAAGTCCAATGGAGTACCGCGTGATTTGTGTATAAAATCTTACTTTTTACATAGTACACCTAAATAGTTCCAGCTTATAACTTCGTTTTTCTATTAAATTTCATTAGTGTCAAATAAAACTTACATTGAAGGCATACAAGGATGTTCAAAATAATTATTCTCGTTGTTATATTTTTTATGCAGCTCTAGAAAAAGATGCGAAGGATTTTTTGTTTTTATTGTATTATACTGAATTTCTTAAAACCGAGTTTACGTAAATATTGTAAACTCCAATACAAGGTCAATTTTTTAAAATTTGATTTCTACCATTTGGTCATGAATAGTTGCAATAATCGCTTGTTTCTTTTCTCTTTGTTATATGGTATTTTTATGAACTGAATTCATATGTTTTAAAGTCCAATGGGGTACCACGTGACTTGTATTTAAAATCTTACTTTTTACATTGTACAGCTTAATAGTTCCAGCTTATAACTTCGTTTTGCTATAAACTTTCATTATTGTCACATAAAACTAACTTTGAAGGCATACAAGGATGTTCAAAATGATTATTCTCGTTGTTATATTTTTTATGCAGCTCTTGAAATAGATGCGAAGGATTTTTTGTTTTTTTTGTATTATAATGAATTTCTTAAAACCGAGTTTACGTAAATATTGTAAACTCCAATACAAGGTCAATTTTTTAAAATTTGATTTCCACCATTTGGTCATGAATAGTTGCACTAATCGCTTGTTTCGTTTCTCAATATTATCTGGCATTTTAGGAACTAACTTTATATGCTTAAAAGTCCAATGGGGTACCACGTGACTTGTATTTAAAATCTTACTTTTTACATTGTACAGCTTAATAGTTCCAGCTTATAACTTCGTTTTGCTATAAAATTTCATTATTGTCAAATAAAACTTACTTTGAAGGCATACAAGGATGTTCAAAATGATAAATCTCGTTGTTTTATTTTTTAAGCAGCTCTTGAAATAGATGCGAAGGATTTTTTGTTTTTATTGTGTTACAATGAATTTCTAAAAACCGAGTTTAAGTAAATATTGTAAACTCCAATACAAGGTCAATTTTTTAAAATTTGATTTCGACCATTTGGTCATGAATAGTTGCACTAATCGCTTGTTTCGTTTCTCAATATTATCTGGCATTTTAGGAACTAACTATATATGCTTTAAAGTCCAATGGAGTACCAAGTGATTTGTATTTAAAATCTTACTTTTTACATTGTACAGCTTAATAGTTCCAGCTTATAACTTCGTTTTGCTATAAAATTTCATTATTGTCACATAAATCTTACTTTGAAGGCATACAAGGATGTTCAAAATAATTAATCTCGTTGTTATTTTTTTTAGGCAGCTCTAGAAATAGATGCGAAGGATTTTTTGTTTTTATTGTGTTATAATGAATATCTAAAAACCGAGTTTACGTAAATATTGTAAACTCCAATACAAGGTCAATTTTTTAAAATTTGATTTCTACCATTTGGTCATGAATAGTTGCAATAATCGCTTGTTTCTTTTCTCTTTGTTATATGGCATTTTAAGAACTCACTTTATATGCTTCAAAGTCCAATGGAGTACCGCGTGATTTGTGTATAAAATCTTACTTTTTACATAGTACACCTAAATAGTTCCAGCTTATAACTTAGTTTTTCTATTAAATTTCATTAGTGTCAAATAAAACTTACTTTGAAGGCATACAAGGATGTTCAAAATGATTAATCTCGTTGTTATATTTTTTAGGCAGCTCTAGAAATAGATGCGAAGGATTTTTTGTTTTTATTGTGTTATAATGAATATCTAAAAACCGAGTTTACGTAAATATTGTAAACTCCAATACAAGGTCAATTTTTCAAAATTTGATTTCTACCATTTGGTCATGAATAGTTGCAATAATCGCTTGTTTCGTTTCTCATTATTATCTGGCATTTTAAGAACTCACTTTATATGCTTCAAAGTCCAATGGAGTACCGCGTGATTTGTGTATAAAATCTTACTTTTTACATAGTACACCTAAATAGTTCCAGCTTATAACTTAGTTGTTCTATTAAATTTTATTAGTGTCAAATAAAACTTACATTGAAGGCATACAAGGATGTTCAAAATAATTATTCTCGTTGTTATATTTTTTATGCAGCTCTAGAAAAAGATGCGAAGGATTTTTTGTTTTTATTGTATTATACTGAATTTCTTAAAACCGAGTTTACGTAAATATTGTAAACTCCAATACAAGGTCAATTTTTTAAAATTTGATTTCTACCATTTGGTCATGAATAGTTGCAATAATCGCTTGTTTCTTTTCTCTTTGTTATATGGTATTTTTATGAACTGAATTCATATGTTTTAAAGTCCAATGGGGTACCACGTGACTTGTATTTAAAATCTTACTTTTTACATTGTACAGCTTAATAGTTCCAGCTTATAACTTCGTTTTGCTATAAACTTTCATTATTGTCACATAAAACTAACTTTGAAGGCATACAAGGATGTTCAAAATGATTAATCTCGTTGTTATATTTTTTAAGCAGCTCTTGAAATAGATGCGAAGGATTTTTTGTTTTTTTTGTATTATAATGAATTTCTTAAAACCGAGTTTACGTAAATATTGTAAACTCCAATACAAGGTCAATTTTTTAAAATTTGATTTCCACCATTTGGTCATGAATAGTTGCACTAATCGCTTGTTTCGTTTCTCAATATTATCTGGCATTTTAGGAACTAACTTTATATGCTTAAAAGTCCAATGGGGTACCACGTGACTTGTATTTAAAATCTTACTTTTTACATTGTACAGCTTAATAGTTCCAGCTTATAACTTCGTTTTGCTATAAAATTTCATTATTGTCAAATAAAACTTACTTTGAAGGCATACAAGGATGTTCAAAATGATAAATCTCGTTGTTTTATTTTTTAAGCAGCTCTTGAAATAGATGCGAAGGATTTTTTGTTTTTATTGTGTTACAATGAATTTCTAAAAACCGAGTTTAAGTAAATATTGTAAACTCCAATACAAGGTCAATTTTTTAAAATTTGATTTCCACCATTTGGTCATGAATAGTTGCACTAATCGCTTGTTTCGTTTCTCAATATTATCTGGCATTTTAGGAACTAACTATATATGCTTTAAAGTCCAATGGAGTACCAAGTGATTTGTATTTAAAATCTTACTTTTTACATTGTACAGCTTAATAGTTCCAGCTTATAACTTCGTTTTGCTATAAAATTTCATTATTGTCAAATAAAATTTACATTGAAGGCATACAAGGATGTTCAAAATAATTATTCTCGTTGTTATATTTTTTATGCAGCTCTAGAAATACATGCGAAGGATTTTTTGTTTTTATTGTATTAAAATGAATTTCTAAAAACCGAGTTTACGTAAATATTGTAAACTCCAATACAAGGTCAATTTCTTAAAATTTGATTTCCACCATTTGGTCATGAATAGTTGCAATAATCGCTTGTTTCGTTTCTCATTATTATCTGGCATTTTAAGAACTCACTTTATATGCTTTAAAGTCCAATGGAGTACCGCGTGATTTGTGTATAAAATCTTACTTTTTACATAGTACACCTAAATAGTTCCAGCTTATAACTTCGTTTTTCTATTAAATTTCATTAGTGTCAAATAAAATTTACATTGAAGGCATACAAGGATGTTCAAAATAATTATTCTCGTTGTTATATTTTTTATGCAGCTCTAGAAATACATGCGAAGGATTTTTTGTTTTTATTGTATTAAAATGAATTTCTAAAAACCGAGTTTACGTAAATATTGTAAACTCCAATACAAGGTCAATTTTTCAAAATTTGATTTCTACCATTTGGTCATGAATAGTTGCAATAATCGCTTGTTTCGTTTCTCATTATTATCTGGCATTTTAAGAACTCACTTTATATGCTTCAAAGTCCAATGGAGTACCGCGTGATTTGTGTATAAAATCTTACTTTTTACATAGTACACCTAAATAGTTCCAGCTTATAACTTAGTTTTTCTATTAAATTTCATTAGTGTCAAATAAAACTTACATTGAAGGCATACAAGGATGTTCAAAATAATTAATCTCGTTGTTATATTTTTTAGGCAGCTCTAGAAATAGATGCGAAGGATTTTTTGTTTTTATTGTGTTATAATGAATATCTAAAAACCGAGTTTACGTAAATATTGTAAACTCCAATACAAGGTCAATTTTTTAAAATTTGATTTCTACCATTTGGTCATGAATAGTTGCAATAATCGCTTGTTTCTTTTCTCTTTGTTATATGGCATTTTAAGAACTCACTTTATATGCTTCAAAGTCCAATGGAGTACCGCGTGATTTGTGTATAAAATCTTACTTTTTACATAGTACACCTAAATAGTTCCAGCTTATAACTTAGTTTTTCTATTAAATTTCATTAGTGTCAAATAAAACTTACTTTGAAGGCATACAAGGATGTTCAAAATGATTAATCTCGTTGTTATATTTTTTAGGCAGCTCTAGAAATAGATGCGAAGGATTTTTTGTTTTTATTGTGTTATAATGAATATCTAAAAACCGAGTTTACGTAAATATTGTAAACTCCAATACAAGGTCAATTTTTCAAAATTTGATTTCTACCATTTGGTCATGAATAGTTGCAATAATCGCTTGTTTCGTTTCTCATTATTATCTGGCATTTTAAGAACTCACTTTATATGCTTCAAAGTCCAATGGAGTACCGCGTGATTTGTGTATAAAATCTTACTTTTTACATAGTACACCTAAATAGTTCCAGCTTATAACTTCGTTTTTCTATTAAATTTCATTAGTGTCAAATAAAACTTACATTGAAGGCATACAAGGATGTTCAAAATAATTATTCTCGTTGTTATATTTTTTATGCAGCTCTAGAAAAAGATGCGAAGGATTTTTTGTTTTTATTGTATTATACTGAATTTCTTAAAACCGAGTTTACGTAAATATTGTAAACTCCAATACAAGGTCAATTTTTTAAAATTTGATTTCTACCATTTGGTCATGAATAGTTGCAATAATCGCTTGTTTCTTTTCTCTTTGTTATATGGTATTTTTATGAACTGAATTCATATGTTTTAAAGTCCAATGGGGTACCACGTGACTTGTATTTAAAATCTTACTTTTTACATTGTACAGCTTAATAGTTCCAGCTTATAACTTCGTTTTGCTATAAACTTTCATTATTGTCACATAAAACTAACTTTGAAGGCATACAAGGATGTTCAAAATGATTAATCTCGTTGTTATATTTTTTAAGCAGCTCTTGAAATAGATGCGAAGGATTTTTTGTTTTTTTTTGTATTATAATGAATTTCTTAAAACCGAGTTTACGTAAATATTGTAAACTCCAATACAAGGTCAATTTTTTAAAATTTGATTTCCACCATTTGGTCATGAATAGTTGCACTAATCGCTTGTTTCGTTTCTCAATATTATCTGGCATTTTAGGAACTAACTTTATATGCTTAAAAGTCCAATGGGGTACCACGTGACTTGTATTTAAAATCTTACTTTTTACATTGTACAGCTTAATAGTTCCAGCTTATAACTTCGTTTTGCTATAAAATTTCATTATTGTCAAATAAAACTTACTTTGAAGGCATACAAGGATGTTCAAAATGATAAATCTCGTTGTTTTATTTTTTAAGCAGCTCTTGAAATAGATGCGAAGGATTTTTTGTTTTTATTGTGTTACAATGAATTTCTAAAAACCGAGTTTAAGTAAATATTGTAAACTCCAATACAAGGTCAATTTTTTAAAATTTGATTTCCACCATTTGGTCATGAATAGTTGCACTAATCGCTTGTTTCGTTTCTCAATATTATCTGGCATTTTAGGAACTAACTATATATGCTTTAAAGTCCAATGGAGTACCAAGTGATTTGTATTTAAAATCTTACTTTTTACATTGTACAGCTTAATAGTTCCAGCTTATAACTTCGTTTTGCTATAAAATTTCATTATTGTCACATAAATCTTACTTTGAAGGCATACAAGGATGTTCAAAATGATTAATTTCGTTGTTATATTTTTTAAGCAGCTCTAGAAAAACATGCGAAGGATTTTTTGTTTTTATTGTATTATACTGAATTTCTAAAAACCGCGTTTACGTAAATATTGTAAACTCCAATACAAGGTCAATGTTTTAAAATTTGATTTCCACCATTTGGTCTTTTGGTCGTGAATCGTTGCAATAATCGCTTGTTTCTTTTCTCTTTGTTATATGGAATTTTTATGAACTGAATTCATATGCTTTAAAATCCAATGGGGTACCACGTGACTTGGGTATAAAATCATTCCTTTCACAAAGCACACCTAAATAGTTCCAGCTTATAACTTCGTTTTGCTATTAAATTTCATTAGTGTCAAATAAAACTTACTTTGAAGACATACAAGGATGTTCAAAATGATTATTCTCGTTGTTATATTTTTTATGCAGCTCTAGAAATACATGCGAAGGATTTTTTGTTTTTATTGTATTATACTGAATTTCTAAAAACCGCGTTTACGTAAATATTGTAAACTCCAATACAAGGTCAATTTTTTAAAATTTGATTTCTACCATTTGGTCATGAATAGTTGCAATAATCGCTTGTTTCTTTTCTCTTTGTTATATGGCATTTTAAGAACTCACTTTATATGCTTCAAAGTCCAATGGAGTACCGCGTGATTTGTGTATAAAATCTTACTTTTTACATAGTACACCTAAATAGTTCCAGCTTATAACTTAGTTTTTCTATTAAATTTCATTAGTGTCAAATAAAACTTACATTGAAGGCATACAAGGATGTTCAAAATAATTATTCTCGTTGTTATATTTTTTATGCAGCTCTAGAAAAAGATGCGAAGGATTTTTTGTTTTTATTGTATTATACTGAATTTCTAAAAACCGCGTTTACGTAAATATTGTAAACTCCAATACAAGGTCAATTTTTTAAAGTTTGATTTCCACCATTTGGTCTTTTGGTCGTGAATCGTTGCAATAATCGCTTGTTTCGTTTCTCATTATTATCTGGCATTTTAAGAACTCACTTTATATGCTTTAAAGTCCAATGGAGTACCGCGTGATTTGTGTATAAAATCTTACTTTTTACATAGTACACCTAAATAGTTCCAGCTTATAACTTCGTTTTTCTATTAAATTTCATTAGTGTCAAATAAAATTTACATTGAAGGCATACAAGGATGTTCAAAATAATTATTCTCGTTGTTATATTTTTTATGCAGCTCTAGAAATACATGCGAAGGATTTTTTGTTTTTATTGTATTAAAATGAATTTCTAAAAACCGAGTTTACGTAAATATTGTAAACTCCAATACAAGGTCAATTTTTCAAAATTTGATTTCTACCATTTGGTCATGAATAGTTGCAATAATCGCTTGTTTCGTTTCTCATTATTATCTGGCATTTTAAGAACTAACTTTATATGCTTTAAAGTCCAATGGAGTACCACGTGATTTGTGTATAAAATCTTACTTTTTACATAGTACACCTAAATAGTTCCAGCTTATAACTTCGTTTTTCTATTAAATTTCATTATTGTCACATAAAACTTACTTTGAAGGCATACAAGGATGTTCAAAATGATTAATCTCGTTGTTATATTTTTTAGGCAGCTCTAGAAATAGATGCGAAGGATTTTTTGTTTTTATTGTGTTATAATGAATATCTAAAAACCGAGTTTACGTAAATATTGTAAACTCCAATACAAGGTCAATTTCTTAAAATTTGATTTCCACCATTTGGTCATGAATAGTTGCAATAATCGCTTGTTTCGTTTCTCATTATTATCTGGCATTTTAAGAACTCACTTTATATGCTTTAAAGTCCAATGGAGTACCAAGTGATTTGTGTATAAAATCTTACTTTTTACATAGTACACCTAAATAGTTCCAGCTTATAACTTCGTTTTTCTATTAAATTTCATTAGTGTCAAATAAAATTTACATTGAAGGCATACAAGGATGTTCAAAATAATTATTCTCGTTGTTATATTTTTTATGCAGCTCTAGAAATACATGCGAAGGATTTTTTGTTTTTATTGTATTAAAATGAATTTCTAAAAACCGAGTTTACGTAAATATTGTAAACTCCAATACAAGGTCAATTTTTCAAAATTTGATTTCTACCATTTGGTCATGAATAGTTGCAATAATCGCTTGTTTCGTTTCTCATTATTATCTGGCATTTTAAGAACTCACTTTATATGCTTCAAAGTCCAATGGAGTACCGCGTGATTTGTGTATAAAATCTTACTTTTTACATAGTACACCTAAATAGTTCCAGCTTATAACTTAGTTTTTCTATTAAATTTCATTAGTGTCAAATAAAACTTACATTGAAGGCATACAAGGATGTTCAAAATAATTATTCTCGTTGTTATATTTTTTATGCAGCTCTAGAAAAAGATGCGAAGGATTTTTTGTTTTTATTGTGTTATAATGAATATCTAAAAACCGAGTTTACGTAAATATTGTAAACTCCAATACAAGGTCAATTTCTTAAAATTTGATTTCCACCATTTGGTCATGAATAGTTGCAATAATCGCTTGTTTCGTTTCTCATTATTATCTGGCATTTTAAGAACTGAATTCATATGCTTTAAAATCCAATGGGGTACCACGTGACTTGGGTATAAAATCATTCCTTTCACAAAGCACACCTAAATAGTTCCAGCTTATAACTTCGTTTTGCTATTAAATTTCATTAGTGTCAAATAAAACTTACTTTGAAGACATACAAGGATGTTCAAAATGATTATTCTCGTTGTTATATTTTTTATGCAGCTCTAGAAATACATGCGAAGGATTTTTTGTTTTTATTGTATTATACTGAATTTCTAAAAACCGAGTGTACGTAAATATTGTAAACTCCAATACAAGGTCAATTTTTTAAAATTTGATTTCTACCATTTGGTCATGAATAGTTGCAATAATCGCTTGTTTCTTTTCTCTTTGTTATATGGTATTTTTATGAACTGAATTCATATGTTTTAAAGTCCAATGGGGTACCACGTGACTTGTATTTAAAATCTTACTTTTTACATTGTACAGCTTAATAGTTCCAGCTTATAACTTCGTTTTGCTATAAACTTTCATTATTGTCACATAAAACTAACTTTGAAGGCATACAAGGATGTTCAAAATGATTAATCTCGTTGTTATATTTTTTAAGCAGCTCTTGAAATAGATGCGAAGGATTTTTTGTTTTTTTTGTATTATAATGAATTTCTTAAAACCGAGTTTACGTAAATATTGTAAACTCCAATACAAGGTCAATTTTTTAAAATTTGATTTCCACCATTTGGTCATGAATAGTTGCACTAATCGCTTGTTTCGTTTCTCAATATTATCTGGCATTTTAGGAACTAACTTTATATGCTTAAAAGTCCAATGGGGTACCACGTGACTTGTATTTAAAATCTTACTTTTTACATTGTACAGCTTAATAGTTCCAGCTTATAACTTCGTTTTGCTATAAAATTTCATTATTGTCACATAAATTTTACTTTGAAGGCATACAAGGATGTTCAAAATGATAAATCTCGTTGTTTTATTTTTTAAGCAGCTCTTGAAATAGATGCGAAGGATTTTTTGTTTTTATTGTGTTACAATGAATTTCTAAAAACCGAGTTTAAGTAAATATTGTAAACTCCAATACAAGGTCAATTTTTTAAAATTTGATTTCCACCATTTGGTCATGAATAGTTGCACTAATCGCTTGTTTCGTTTCTCAATATTATCTGGCATTTTAGGAACTAACTATATATGCTTTAAAGTCCAATGGAGTACCAAGTGATTTGTATTTAAAATCTTACTTTTTACATTGTACAGCTTAATAGTTCCAGCTTATAACTTCGTTTTGCTATAAAATTTCATTATTGTCACATAAATTTTACTTTGAAGGCATACAAGGATGTTCAAAATGATTAATTTCGTTGTTATATTTTTTAAGCAGCTCTAGAAAAACATGCGAAGGATTTTTTTGTTTTTATTGTATTATACTGAATTTCTAAAAACCGCGTTTACGTAAATATTGTAAACTCCAATACAAGGTCAATGTTTTAAAATTTGATTTCCACCATTTGGTCTTTTGGTCGTGAATCGTTGCAATAATCGCTTGTTTCTTTTCTCTTTGTTATATGGAATTTTTATGAACTGAATTCATATAGTAATATAAAGCGCAAAGTTCAGCAAATTTTAAGAAAATAAATTCATTTCCGTTCACATAAAATTTTTGAAAAACAAAATTATCAAATGTCTTGAAAATTTTCTCATAAAATTCGACAAACAAAATTATCAAATAACACAATTTTTGTCTTAGCAAAAATTGCTGACAATGCATCTTGCACTTTGCATTTTTATGGGAAAAATCGCAAAATAAAAATTCTCACTTTTTCTTTTAAAGAAAAATTCTAGAAAACAAAGCTAGTAATTATTTGAGAGAATTTAATTTTTAAGTTTAGTTCGTTCTTAACCGTGATCCAGCTTACATCAAAGTACAAGTTGTTTAATTTGTTTTAATCTTAAATTGTGTAAATTGTAATTTGTCAAAGTGCAGAATCAATAAAGTTTAATTTGTTTGAATCCTAAATTGTGTTTTAATTTAAAAGTAAACAAACAAAGTTTAAAGAAATCTTGTTCGAAGTTTCCTGTTTTTATTTGTGATAAAATAAAAGATTTATTTTGAAATAAAATTACTGGCGCAGTCGGTAGGATTCGTATATTCGCGAATCAGAAAAAAATAATAATAATTTCGTCGAAGAAATTATTTTATGAGAGGAAGAAGATTAATAATAATTTTGTTGAAGAAATTATAAATAATTTTGTTGAAGAAATTATTTTATCAGTGAAACAAACAATCTGTTTAATAAAATTTTGAAAAAAAAAAAAAAGATAAATAATTTTGCTGAAGAAATTATTTTATCAGTGAAACAAACAATCTGTTTAATAAAATTTTGAAAAAAAAAAAAGAGATAAATAATTCTGTTGAAGAAATTATTTTATTAACGAAACAAAACAGTTGTTTTTGAATTTTGAAAAAAAAAAAAAGGGAAAAGAGGAAATAATTTGGTTGAAAGAAAAAAGGAGAAGAAAGATTATTTTACCAGTGAAACAAAACATGAAGCAAAACAGTTTGTTTTATGAATTTTGAAAAAAAAAAAAAATAAATAAATAAATAATAATAAATAAATAATTTTGTCGAAAAATTTATTTTAAAATAAATACGTTTATGCCATCATTTTGTTCAGTAAAGCAATTTTTTTTTGTGTGGAAATAAACTTTATCTCAGTTTGTGAATAAATTAATGAAAGTAAATAAATTAATAAATAAAATAAAAGAAAAAAAAAATAAATAATAATAATAAATAAATAAATACATAAATAAATAAGTGAACAAAGGATACGAAGACTTCAAAGGCAAACAGCGACGACGCAAATAAGTGAACAAAGGATACGAAGACTTCAAAGGCAAACAGCGACGACGCAAATAAGTGAACAAAGGATACGAAGACTTCAAAGGCAAACAGCGACGACACAAAACAAAAGGCGGAAAATTTAAACAAAAGCAAGTAGTAGAAGGAATTTTATTTTTATTTTATTTTTTTTGTTTTATCAAATTTATTCATAGAATAATTCAAATTTATTCATAGAATAATTCAAATTTATTTTAATTGAGAAATTAATTGAAAAAAAAAAAAAAAAAGAAAGAAAACATTTTAATAAAACAAATAAATAAAAGAGAATTAATAAATAAGTTAACTGAATAATTTTTTTTTTTATTAAATGTAAAAGAAATATTGGTTTGAATCATTTAAATAAAAATTATAATAAATAAATAAATAATTATAACAATAATAAGTTATTATTCTTGATTAGTAAAACCTTTTTTTTTAAGAAAAAAAAAATGGATCACGATACATTACAAGTTGTTGAATTTCTATCTAAACACATCAACTATATTACCCCATTCAATGGTGATAAATTTAGTCTGTCTGGTTTTATAAGTAGGGTTGAAGCTTTTTTACCCACAATGGAAACATTGCCTGTACAATACAAATCGGTTGTTTTAGGGCTCATATGCGATAGGGTAATCGGTAAAGCAAAGGAGAATCTGTTGAAACAAGGAATTATCACCTCATGGGCAGAATTAAAACAAGCCCTAATACGTAATCACGGCGAACGAACTCCAATAGTGAACATAGTCGATGAACTAAAATTTAGTCGATGTGACTCCACTATTGAAAATTTTTATAACAAAATGTGCTCCATCCTCTGTAAACTAAACAACGCTTACATTTTAAGAAACGAAGGTACAGTAGAACAAATTGCAGAAAATCAAAGGATAGTCCTTAAACATTTCACAGAAAATCTACCTCCTTTAGCAAAAAACCTTATAGGGTGTCAAGATCCACAAAATTTAGATGAAGCATTTGATCTCTTAAATAAATTTGGGTACCTGTCTATTTCAAATAAAAGTCACCCAATTCAAAATAAACACAACTACACAAACTATCAAAAAAATATTTCAAATTTTAAAAGGTCAGACAATCGCAACTACACCAATAATCAAGAATCTACTACAAACGGTACAAATAGACAAAATTACAATAATCACGGACGAGACAATAATCAAAACAGAAACGACTACAGACATAATAATAATTATAATCGAAACAATTTTAATAATAAATTTAATAACTATAACAATCGAAATTACCAACACAATAATCAAACGAGTGAACAGTCGCGTAGAACAAATTATAATAGGCCTAATATATACGCAAATAGTCCAGAACCAATGGATATCACAACAAATGAAAGTCGGGTTGACACAAATAATCCCCAACTTAAAAATTTTCGGTTCGATACTCAAAGCAATTACCTTATATAGTGATAAGAAACGAGGTGCGTGATATGAGATTTTTGATTGATAGTGGTGCTGAAACAAGCATCATTAACTCAAAAATTTGTAGTCCAAAATGGAAAATAACCCCTCATATCAAATCCATAAAGGTCCTTAATAGAATTATCCAACCACGCACCTGTTTTAAATTCCCAATTTTCAGAGAATTTAACGAATCCAACGATTATCTAATTGAGTTCGTGGAATACGATTTTCACGCATTTTTCGATGGTCTTATAGGCAATAACATCCTTTTTGACTTAGATGCCGTAATCAATTATAAAGATAGGAAATTAAAAACTCGAAATTCAGAAATACCACTTTTCCTCAACATAGAAGAAGAAATTTACGCAAAGAAACGTTACTGCGACGATTCCATCTACATATTCAGCAATGAAAATCATAATGAAATTCCTATACAATGTTTTTCAAAAAATTTAAACAGAAATGATGCGAAAAGGTTAGAAATTCTCTTGAAATCGTTCAGGGACGTTTTTTTTAAAGAGGGTGATAATTTATCATTTACGAACGAAATAAAGCATGAGATAAAAACAATAAATGATGTACCAATTTACAGCAAACTCTATCGGTACCCTGAAATACATAGAAAAGAGGTTGATAGGCAAATAAAAGAAATGTTAGAACAGAAAATCATTAAGCACAGTAATAGTCCGTACAATTCTCCAATCTGGGTGGTCCCAAAAAAACTTGATAATTCCAATGTCCAAAAATGGAGAATTGTCGTCGATTACAGGAAACTCAACGAAGTCACCATCGACGACAAGTTTCCAATGCCGAATATTGAGAACATATTCGACAAACTTGGTAAATGTAATTATTTCAGTACATTGGACTTGGCGAAAGGGTTCCACCAGATCGAGGTATCAGCGAAGGACCAACCTAAGACAGCATTTTCAACAGCTGATGGTCACTTTGAATTTTTACGCATGCCTTTTGGCTTGAAGAACGCGCCATCGACGTTTCAACGTCTCATGAATAATGTTTTGAAGGACTTTATTAATAGAATCTGTGTCGTGTATCTCGATGACGTATTGATTTTTTCCACCAGCTTCGAAGAACACCTTTTGTCGTTAAAGAAAATATTACAAAGATTGAGAGAAGCTAATTTAAAATTGCAGATCGATAAATGTCAGTTCGCAAGTGATTCTACAAAATATTTAGGTCACATCGTCACAAATCATGGTATTAAACCTGACAAATCAAAGGTAGAAGCCATTGAGAAAATGGCACTACCTACCGCAATTAAGGGGATTCGACAATTTCTCGGTATTACCGGATATTATCGTAAATTTATCAAGGATTATGCGAAGATCGCATATCCGATGATTAAGTGTCTGAAAAAGAACGCAAAAATAAACCCTAAAGACCAAGATTACATCAACTCATTCAATAAATTAAAGAAACTTTTAATTAGTGACCCGATTTTAAAACCACCGGATTTCGAAAAACATTTTACCCTAACTACAGATGCCTCAAACATTGCAATAGGAGCAGTATTGAGTCAGGCATCGCACCCTATTTGTTATGCCTCTCGTACCCTTAACGACCATGAACAAAAGTACTCCACGATCGAAAAGGAACTTTTGGCCATAGTTTGGGCTGTGAAGTATTTTAGAATGTACTTATACGGACGCGAATTTACAATTTGCACGGACCATAAGCCATTGGCATGGTTGAGCAATATAAAAGAACCAAATATGAAACTCCAAAGGTGGAAAATTCAACTGAACGAGTACAATTTCAAAATTTCGTATTTAAAGGGTAAAGAGAATAAAGTAGCCGACGGACTAAGTAGGTATACTGATTATGAGGACAAAATGGTCCTGTTCAATAGTGAAGACTCTGACGAGGAAGTCAAGTCAACCGAAGCTACAGTCCATAGTGCTTTAGAAGACGGGTCTGATTTTATTTACATTACCGAAAAGCCGGTAAACCTGTATAAGAATCAAATTTACTTACAAAAAGGTGATAAAGAGAAACTCTCCATTAAGATTTTAAATAAAAAAATTCAAAATTTCATTACTGTTGAGGAAAGCAGTGATCTCCTTGAAATAATGAAAAAACTATTATTAGACAAAGGGTTGATGTGTATCTATTGTAATGATGATCCATTGTTTATAAAATTCCAAAACACGTATGTTAAATATTTCTCCGGCAATAAAAACTTGAAATTACTTAAATCAAATACTAGACTAATAGACATAACAGACAAAGAAAAGATACTTTCATTAATTAAAGACGAACATTTGAGTAAAAATCATCGCGGTATAAATGAGGTTTTTAATGAGATCAAACAAAAATATTACTATCCAAACTTAATGGAAATGATAACGAAACTCATTAATAATTGTGAAGTATGTTTATTAGCGAAACATGACCGCCACCCCGTTAAGATTCCCTTTAAGGTAACAGAGACTCCCTGCAGTTTCAACGAAATTGTTCATGTGGATATCTGGTACCCTTATCGTAATATTATGTATTTGACTACTATAGACAAGTTTAGCAAATACGCGACGATTCATAAGCTAGCCGATAGAACGTGGATTTCAATTCTAAACGCATTAAAAGAACGAATCAGATTTCTGGGTAAAATGAAAAAAATCATATTCGATAACGAACGTTGTATTATACATAACTCGGTCGAACTTTTCCTGAGAGAAAATCAAATCGAATTTCACGTTACTACCGCAGGCAACAAAACTGGAAACGCAGATATCGAAAGATTGCACGGGACGTTTAACGAACACCTTCGTATATTAGAAGTAGAAAAAACACAAGACGACTTAGATGATAAAATTTTTAAAATAATAACTATTTATAACAACACGCTGCATTCGACAACAAAACTTCGTCCAATTGATTTTATCCAAAAGTCCTTAGATCAGAGTGATATCAAAAATTTAGCGCGTGAATTCGAGAAAAACAAAATTAACAAAATTGAAAAGATAAATCAAACGCGAAATAACGATTACGAACTGCTCGAAAACGTCGTCATAAATCGCAATATACAGAAAAATAAACCGAAATACAAAAAGTTAAAGAAATATGAAAAACAAGGCGACTACATTATCGATACTAGTAATAAACGAAAAATCAAATATAACAAAACTCAGCAAAAAAGAAAATTTAAATACCAAGAAGAAAATTAAAATTTTATTCTTTTGTTTCTTTTACTTCCAGATGTTTCTTTTAATATTCCTTTCGTGCTTAACCCTAGAAACAAAAGGGCAATCAATTGAAATAACAAAAATAAACAATGAAAACGGTTTTACTTTACTGAAACTTGACGAAAAACAAGTCATAGAATCATACACAAAAATTCTACACATCATCAATTTAAATCAGTATAAAGAAGTCATAGACTCGATCGAAATAAATATAAGGTCATTAAATTTAAGTGTATTATCTCAAGAACACCACCTATTAAACAGAGAACTAATGTTAGCCAAGCATAATTTTAATACAATAGTACCCCATGTATTTAAACCAAATAGGCAAAAAAGAGGCTTAATAAACATTATTGGAACAGGTTTAAAATTTATAGCAGGTACGATGGATGATGACGACGCGACGGAAATTTACAACCACCTGAAAAACCTAGACCTAAACACACAACAAATAACTGACGAAATAAACAAACAAGTAATAATTAATAACAATTTAATTAAAAATCTAGACGAAGTAACCAATCACGTAAAAACACAACAAGAAAAGCTCAACGAATTTCTTGGAAACATTACTGACAAAGCTAAGGAAATAACCTTACTCGTAGACAAGGAAAGGTTCACACTACAAATATACGCAGACATAAATCTAATAAACAGACAATTAGAAAAGTTGACTGATATCATACTAATGAGTAAACTCAACGTTCTACCTCACGACATAATGACGGATGAAGAAATAGATAAATACAATATTTCAGCCAATACACTACCTTTTATTCAAAATTCCATGTTTATAAAAAACGAATTTCTTATTTTGGTTATTAGCATTCCACAATTTACAAAGGAGACATACTACAACGGCCTTATAATTCCGTTCCCTACAGAACAATACGAAGAATTTGATCATGAAATAGAAAGAGTAATTGTTAGGGGCAACGTAGTTTACCCAAATGATCAAGACGTAGTCCTGAAAAAAAAATTAAAACCTCATAAAAACGATTGTGTCCGCAACGCATTAGAATCCCAAAATATGTGTAGATTGAAAATCAACAACATTAGTTCTATTGAAGAGGTCTATGATGGCCTTATAATAACGAAAAATTTGCCTCTTTCGGAAATACAACATAATTGCACCCAACACAAATTAAGTATCAAGAATAATAACATAATAAAATTTAGCAATTGCTATATAAGAATTAATGATCTTGAATTTAAGAACAAAGTCGAAAATTTTACTAGCAGTAGTATAATTCCAATAATTCATGTAAATTTTACAAAATTAATCAATAATATTACTTTGGAAAAATTAAATGTTGAAAACATTCAAAATAGAGAAAAAATAAATTATGTACAATTTAAAAGTAAAGTAGCACACTATAGCTTTATTGGTATAAATTCAATCATTACTGTAATACTAATTGGAATTATTGTTGTAATATTAAAATTTAACGGAATAATTAGAAGAAAAAGTGAGACCATAACAAAAATCGAATTAGTTAATAAAGAACCACATACTCCGGTTAATTTTCGTAAAAGTGACCAATTTGGCTCAAGTTGCTCCATTCCTCAGATTGCTCCATTCGCAGAGGCTGCGAATGCTCTTGGGGGTGGAGGAGTAATATAAAGCGCAAAGTTCAGCAAATTTTAAGAAAATAAATTCATTTCCGTTCACATAAAATTTTTGAAAAACAAAATTATCAAATGTCTTGAAAATTTTCTCATAAAATTCGACAAACAAAATTATCAAATAACACAATTTTTGTCTTAGCAAAAATTGCTGACAATGCATCTTGCACTTTGCATTTTTATGGGAAAAATCGCAAAATAAAAATTCTCACTTTTTCTTTTAAAGAAAAATTCTAGAAAACAAAGCTAGTAATTATTTGAGAGAATTTAATTTTTAAGTTTAGTTCGTTCTTAACCGTGATCCAGCTTACATCAAAGTACAAGTTGTTTAATTTGTTTTAATCTTAAATTGTGTAAATTGTAATTTGTCAAAGTGCAGAATCAATAAAGTTTAATTTGTTTGAATCCTAAATTGTGTTTTAATTTAAAAGTAAACAAACAAAGTTTAAAGAAATCTTGTTCGAAGTTTCCTGTTTTTATTTGTGATAAAATAAAAGATTTATTTTGAAATAAAATTACTATATGCTTTAAAATCCAATGGGGTACCACGTGACTTGGGTATAAAATCATTCCTTTCACAAAGCACACCTAAATAGTTCCAGCTTATAACTTCGTTTTGCCATTAAATTTCATTAGTGTCAAATAAAACTTACTTTGAAGACATACAAGGATGTTCAAAATGATTATTCTCGTTGTTATATTTTTTATGCAGCTCTAGAAATACATGCGAAGGATTTTTTGTTTTTATTGTATTATACTGAATTTCTAAAAACCGCGTTTACGTAAATATTGTAAACTCCAATACAAGGTCAATTTTTTAAAATTTGATTTCTACCATTTGGTCATGAATAGTTGCAATAATCGCTTGTTTCTTTTCTCTTTGTTATATGGTATTTTTATGAACTGAATTCATATGTTTTAAAGTCCAATGGGGTACCAAGTGATTTGTATTTAAAATCTTACTTTTTACATTGTACAGCTGAATAGTTCCAGCTTATAACTTCGTTTTGCTATAAAATTTCATTATTGTCACATAAAACTTACTTTGAAGGCATACAAGGATGTTCAAAATGATTAATCTCGTTGTTATATTTTTTAGGCAGCTCTAGAAATAGATGCGAAGGATTTTTTGTTTTTATTGTGTTATAATGAATATCTAAAAACCGAGTTTACGTAAATATTGTAACCTCCAATACAAGGTCAATTTTTTAAAATTTGATTTCCACCATTTGGTCTTGAATAGTTGCAATAATCGCTTGTTTCGTTTCTCTTTGTTATATGGTATTTTTATGAACTGAATTCATATGTTTTAAAGTCCAATGGGGTACCAAGTGATTTGTATTTAAAATCTTACTTTTTACATTGTACAGCTGAATAGTTCCAGCTTATAACTTCGTTTTGCTATAAAATTTCATTATTGTCACATAAAACTTACTTTGAAGGCATACAAGGATGTTCAAAATGATTATTCTCGTTGTTATATTTTTTATGCAGCTCTAGAAATACATGCGAAGGATTTTTTGTTTTTATTGTATTATACTGAATTTCTAAAAACCGCGTTTACGTAAATATTGTAAACTCCAATACAAGGTCAATTTTTTAAAATTTGATTTCTACCATTTGGTCATGAATAGTTGCAATAATCGCTTGTTTCTTTTCTCTTTGTTATATGGTATTTTTATGAACTGAATTCATATGTTTTAAAGTCCAATGGGGTACCAAGTGATTTGTATTTAAAATCTTACTTTTTACATTGTACAGCTGAATAGTTCCAGCTTATAACTTCGTTTTGCTATAAAATTTCATTATTGTCACATAAATTTTACTTTGAAGGCATACAAGGATGTTCAAAATGATTAATTTCGTTGTTATATTTTTTAAGCAGCTCTAGAAAAACATGCGAAGGATTTTTTGCTTTTATTGTATTAAAATGAATTTCTAAAAACCGAGTGTACGTAAATATTGTAAACTCCAATACAAGGTCAATGTTTTAAAATTTGATTTCCACCATTTGGTCTTTTGGTCGTGAATCGTTGCAATAATCGCTTGTTTCGTTTTTCTTTGTTATATGGTATTTTTATGAACTGAATTCATATGTTTTAAAGTCCAATGGAGTACCAAGTGATTTGTGTATAAAATCTTACTTTTTACATTGTACAGCTTAATAGTTCCAGCTTATAACTTCGTTTTGCTATAAAATTTCATTATTGTCACATAAAACTTACTTTGAAGGCATACAAGGATGTTCAAAATAATTATTCTCGTTGTTATATTTTTTATGCAGCTCTAGAAATACATGCGAAGGATTTTTTGTTTTTATTGTGTTATAATGAATATCTAAAAACCGAGTTTACGTAAATATTGTAAACTCCAATACAAGGTCAATTTTTTAAAATTTGATTTCCACCATTTGGTCATGAATAGTTGCAATTATCGCTTGTTTCGTTTCTCATTATTATCTGGCATTTTAAGATCTCACTTTATATGCTTTAAAGTCCAATGGAGTACCGCGTGATTTGTGTATAAAATCTTACTTTTTACATAGTACACCTAAATAGTTCCAGCTTATAACTTCGTTTTTCTATTAAATTTCATTAGTGTCAAATAAAATTTACATTGAAGGCATACAAGGATGTTCAAAATAATTATTCTCGTTGTTATATTTTTTATGCAGCTCTAGAAATACATGCGAAGGATTTTTTGTTTTTATTGTATTAAAATGAATTTCTAAAAACCGAGTTTACGTAAATATTGTAAACTCCAATACAAGGTCAATTTTTCAAAATTTGATTTCTACCATTTGGTCATGAATAGTTGCAATAATCGCTTGTTTCGTTTCTCATTATTATCTGGCATTTTAAGAACTCACTTTATATGCTTCAAAGTCCAATGGAGTACCGCGTGATTTGTGTATAAAATCTTACTTTTTACATAGTACACCTAAATAGTTCCAGCTTATAACTTAGTTTTTCTATTAAATTTCATTAGTGTCAAATAAAACTTACACTGAAGGCATACAAGGATGTTCAAAATAATTATTCTCGTTGTTATATTTTTTATGCAGCTCTAGAAAAAGATGCGAAGGATTTATTGTTTTTATTGTATTATACTGAATTTCTTAAAACCGAGTTTACGTAAATATTGTAAACTCCAATACAAGGTCAATTTTTTAAAATTTGATTTCTACCATTTGGTCATGAATAGTTGCAATAATCGCTTGTTTCTTTTCTCTTTGTTATATGGTATTTTTATGAACTGAATTCAAGTGTTTTAAAGTCCAATGGGGTACCACGTGACTTGTATTTAAAATCTTACTTTTTACATTGTACAGCTTAATAGTTCCAGCTTATAACTTCGTTTTGCTATAAAATTTCATTATTGTCACATAAAACTTACTTTGAAGGCATACAAGGATGTTCAAAATGATTATTCTCGTTGTTATATTTTTTATGCAGCTCTAGAAATACATGCGAAGGATTTTTTGTTTTTATTGTATTATACTGAATTTCTAAAAACCGCGTTTACGTAAATATTGTAAACTCCAATACAAGGTCAATTTTTTAAAATTTGATTTCTACCATTTGGTCATGAATAGTTGCAATAATCGCTTGTTTCTTTTCTCTTTGTTATATGGTATTTTTATGAACTGAATTCATATGTTTTAAAGTCCAATGGGGTACCAAGTGATTTGTATTTAAAATCTTACTTTTTACATTGTACAGCTGAATAGTTCCAGCTTATAACTTCGTTTTGCTATAAAATTTCATTATTGTCACATAAATTTTACTTTGAAGGCATACAAGGATGTTCAAAATGATTAATTTCGTTGTTATATTTTTTAAGCAGCTCTAGAAAAACATGCGAAGGATTTTTTGCTTTTATTGTATTAAAATGAATTTCTAAAAACCGAGTGTACGTAAATATTGTAAACTCCAATACAAGGTCAATGTTTTAAAATTTGATTTCCACCATTTGGTCTTTTGGTCGTGAATCGTTGCAATAATCGCTTGTTTCGTTTTTCTTTGTTATATGGTATTTTTATGAACTGAATTCATATGTTTTAAAGTCCAATGGAGTACCAAGTGATTTGTGTATAAAATCTTACTTTTTACATTGTACAGCTTAATAGTTCCAGCTTATAACTTCGTTTTGCTATAAAATTTCATTATTGTCACATAAAACTTACTTTGAAGGCATACAAGGATGTTCAAAATAATTATTCTCGTTGTTATATTTTTTATGCAGCTCTAGAAATACATGCGAAGGATTTTTTGTTTTTATTGTGTTATAATGAATATTTAAAAACGAGTTTACGTAAATATTGTAAACTCCAATACAAGGTCAATTTTTTAAAATTTGATTTCCACCATTTGGTCATGAATAGTTGCAATAATCGCTTGTTTCGTTTCTCATTATTATCTGGCATTTTAAGAACTCACTTTATATGCTTTAAAGTCCAATGGAGTACCGCGTGATTTGTGTATAAAATCTTACTTTTTACATAGTACACCTAAATAGTTCCAGCTTATAACTTCGTTTTTCTATTAAATTTCATTAGTGTCAAATAAAATTTACATTGAAGGCATACAAGGATGTTCAAAATAATTATTCTCGTTGTTATATTTTTTATGCAGCTCTAGAAATACATGCGAAGGATTTTTTGTTTTTATTGTATTAAAATGAATTTCTAAAAACCGAGTTTACGTAAATATTGTAAACTCCAATACAAGGTCAATTTTTCAAAATTTGATTTCTACCATTTGGTCATGAATAGTTGCAATAATCGCTTGTTTCGTTTCTCATTTTTATCTGGCATTTTAAGAACTCACTTTATATGCTTCAAAGTCCAATGGAGTACCGCGTGATTTGTGTATAAAATCTTACTTTTTACATAGTACACCTAAAGAGTTCCAGCTTATAACTTAGTTTTTCTATTAAATTTCATTAGTGTCAAATAAAACTTACATTGAAGGCATACAAGGATGTTCAAAATAATTATTCTCGTTGTTATATTTTTTATGCAGCTCTAGAAAAAGATGCGAAGGATTTATTGTTTTTATTGTATTATACTGAATTTCTTAAAACCGAGTTTACGTAAATATTGTAAACTCCAATACAAGGTCAATTTTTTAAAATTTGATTTCTACCATTTGGTCATGAATAGTTGCAATAATCGCTTGTTTCTTTTCTCTTTGTTATATGGTATTTTTATGAACTGAATTCAAGTGTTTTAAAGTCCAATGGGGTACCACGTGACTTGTATTTAAAATCTTACTTTTTACATTGTACAGCTTAATAGTTCCAGCTTATAACTTCGTTTTGCTATAAACTTTCATTATTGTCACATAAAACTAACTTTGAAGGCATACAAGGATGTTCAAAATGATTAATCTCGTTGTTATATTTTTTAAGCAGCTCTTGAAATAGATGCGAAGGATTTTTTGTTTTTTTTGTATTATAATGAATTTCTTAAAACCGAGTTTACGTAAATATTGTAAACTCCAATACAAGGTCAATTTTTTAAAATTTGATTTCCACCATTTGGTCATGAATAGTTGCACTAATCGCTTGTTTCGTTTCTCAATATTATCTGGCATTTTAGGAACTAACTTTATGTGCTTAAAAGTCCAATGGGGTACCACGTGACTTGTATTTAAAATCTTACTTTTTACATTGTACAGCTTAATAGTTCCAGCTTATAACTTCGTTTTGCTATAAAATTTCATTATTGTCAAATAAAACTTACTTTGAAGGCATACAAGGATGTTCAAAATGATAAATCTCGTTGTTTTATTTTTTAAGCAGCTCTTGAAATAGATGCGAAGGATTTTTTGTTTTTATTGTGTTACAATGAATTTCTAAAAACCGAGTTTAAGTAAATATTGTAAACTCCAATACAAGGTCAATTTTTTAAAATTTGATTTCCACCATTTGGTCATGAATAGTTGCACTAATCGCTTGTTTCGTTTCTCAATATTATCTGGCATTTTAGGAACTCACTTTATATGCTTTAAAGTCCAATGGAGTACCAAGTGATTTGTATTTAAAATCTTACTTTTTACATTGTACAGCTTAATAGTTCCAGCTTATAACTTCGTTTTGCTATAAAATTTCATTATTGTCAAATAAAACTTACTTTGAAGACATACAAGGATGTTCAAAATGATAAATCTCGTTGTTATATTTTTTAAGCAGCTCTAGAAAAACATGCGAAGGATTTTTTGTTTTTATTGTATTATACTGAATTTCTAAAAACCGCGTTTACGTTAATATTGTAAACTCCAATACAAGGTCAATGTTTTAAAATTTGATTTCCACCATTTGGTCTTTTGGTCGTGAATCGTTGCAATAATCGCTTGTTTCTTTTCTCTTTGTTATATGGAATTTTTATGAACTGAATTCATATGCTTTAAAGTCCAATGGGGTACCACGTGACTTGGGTATAAAATCATTCCTTTCACAAAGCACACCTAAATAGTTCCAGCTTATAACTTCGTTTTGCTATTAAAATTCATTAGTGTCAAATAAAACTTACTTTGAAGACATACAAGGATGTTCAAAATGATTATTCTCGTTGTTATATTTTTTATGCAGCTCTAGAAATACATGCGAAGGATTTTTTGTTTTTATTGTATTATACTGAATTTCTAAAAAACGCGTTTACGTAAATATTGTAAACTCCAATACAAGGTCAATTTTTTAAAATTTGCTTTCTACCATTTGGTCATGAATAGTTGCAATAATCTCTTGTTTCTTTTCTCTTTGTTATATGGTATTTTTATGAACTGAATTCATATGTTTTAAAGTCCAATGGGGTACCACGTGACTTGTATTTAAAATCTTACTTTTTACATTGTACAGCTTAATAGTTCCAGCTTATAACTTCGTTTTGCTATAAAATTTCATTATTGTCACATAAAACTTACTTTGAAGGCATACAAGGATGTTCAAAATGATTAATCTCGTTGTTATATTTTTATGCAGCTATAGAAATAGATGCGAAGGATTTTTTGTTTTTATTGTATTATACTGAATTTCTAAATACCGAGTTTACGAAAATATTCTAAACTCCAATACAAGGTCAATTTTTTAAAATTTGATTTCCACCATTTGGTCATGAATAGTTGCAATAATCGCTTGTTTCTTTTCTCTTTGTTATATGGTATTTTTATGAACTGAATTCATATGTTTTAAAGTCCAATGGGGTACCACGTGACTTGTATTTAAAATCTTACTTTTCACAAAGCACACCTAAATAGTTCCAGCTTATAACTTCGTTTTGCTATTAAAATTCATTAGTGTCAAATAAAACTTACTTTGAAGACATACAAGGAAGTTCAAAATGATTATTCTCGTTGTTATATTTTTTATGCAGCTCTAGAAATACATGCGAAGGATTTTTTGTTTTTATTGTATTATACTGAATTTCTAAAAACCGCGTTTACGTAAATATTGTAAACTCCAATACAAGGTCAATTTTTTAAAATTTGATTTCTACCATTTGGTCATGAATAGTTGCAATAATCGCTTGTTTCTTTTCTCTTTGTTATATGGTATTTTTATGAACTGAATTCATATGTTTTAAAGTCCAATGGGGTACCACGTGACTTGTATTTATATCTTACTTTTTACATTGTACAGCTTAATAGTACCAGCTTATAACTTCGTTTTGCTATAAAATTTCATTATTGTCACATAAAACTTACTTTGAAGGCATACAAGGATGTTCAAAATGATTAATCTCGTTGTTATATAGTATTTTTATGCAGCTCTAGAAATAGATGCGAAGGATTTTTTGTTTTTATTGTATTATACTGAATTTCTAAATACCGAGTTTACGTAAATGTTGTAAACTCCAATACAAGGTCAATTTTTTAAAATTTGATTTCTACCATTTGGTCATGAATAGTTGCAATAATCGCTTGTTTCTTTTCTCTTTGTTATATGGTATTTTTATGAACTGAATTCATATGTTTTAAAGTCCAATGGGGTACCACGTGACTTGTATATAAAATCTTACTTTTTACATTGTACAGCTTAATAGTTCCAGCTTATAACTTCGTTTTGCTATAAAATTTCATTATTGTCACATAAATTTTACTTTGAAGGCATACAAGGATGTTCAAAATGATTAATTTCGTTGTTATATTTTTTAAGCAGCTCTAGAAATAGATGCGAAGGATTTTTTGTTTTTATTGTGTTACAATGAATTTCTAAAAACCGAGTTTAAGTAAATATTGTAAACTCCAATACAAGGTCAATTTTTTAAAATTTGATTTCCACCATTTGGTCATGAATAGTTGCACTAATCGCTTGTTTCGTTTCTCAATATTATCTGGCATTTTAGGAACTAACTATATATGCTTTAAAGTCCAATGGAGTACCACGTGACTTGTAGTTAAAATCTTACTTTTTACATTGTACAGCTTAATAGTTCCAGCTTATAACTTCGTTTTGCTATAAAATTTCATTATTGTCACATAAATTTTACTTTGAAGGCATACAAGGATGTTCAAAATGATTAATTTCGTTGTTATATTTTTTAAGCAGCTCTAGAAAAACATGCGAAGGATTTTTTGTTTTTATTGTATTATACTGAATTTCTAAAAACCGCGTTTACGTAAATATTGTAAACTCCAATACAAGGTCTATGTTTTAAAATTTGATTTCCACCATTTGGTCTTTTGGTCGTGAATCGTTGCAATAATCGCTTGTTTCTTTTCTCTTTGTTATATGGAATTTTTATGAACTGAATTCATATGCTTTAAAGTCCAATGGGGTACCACGTGACTTGGGTATAAAATCATTCCTTTCACAAAGCACACCTAAATAGTTCCAGCTTATAACTTCGTTTTGCTATTAAATTTCATTAGTGTCAAATAAAACTTACTTTGAAGACATACAAGGATGTTCAAAATGATTATTCTCGTTGTTATATTTTTTATGCAGCTCTAGAAATACATGCGAAGGATTTTTTGTTTTTATTGTATTATACTGAATTTCTAAAAACCGCGTTTACGTAAATATTGTAAACTCCAATACAAGGTCAATTTTTTAAAATTTGATTTCCACCATTTGGTCATGAATAGTTGCAATAATCGCTTGTTTCTTTTCTCTTTGTTATATGGTATTTTTATGAACTGAATTCATATGTTTTAAAGTCCAATGGGGTACCAAGTGATTTGTATTTAAAATCTTACTTTTTACATTGTACAGCTTAATAGTTCCAGCTTATAACTTCGTTTTGCTATAAAATTTCATTATTGTCACATAAAACTTACTTTGAAGGCATACAAGGATGTTCAAAATGATTAATCTCGTTGTTATATTTTTTAGGCAGCTCTAGAAATAGATGCGAAGGATTTTTTGTTTTTATTGTGTTATAATGAATATCTAAAAACCGAGTTTACGTAAATATTGTAACCTCCAATACAAGGTCAATTTTTTAAAATTTGATTTCCACCATTTGGTCTTGAATAGTTGCAATAATCGCTTGTTTCGTTTCTCTTTATTATATGGTATTTTTATGAACTGAATTCATATGTTTTAAAGTCCAATGGAGTACCAAGTGATTTGTGTATAAAATCTTACTTTTTACATTGTACAGCTGAATAGTTCCAGCTTATAACTTCGTTTTGCTATAAAATTTCATTATTGTCACATAAATTTTACTTTGAAGGCATACAAGGATGTTCAAAATGATTAATTTCGTTGTTATATTTTTTAAGCAGCTCTAGAAAAACATGCGAAGGATTTTTTGCTTTTATTGTATTAAAATGAATTTCTAAAAACCGAGTGTACGTAAATATTGTAAACTCCAATACAAGGTCAATGTTTTAAAATTTGATTTCCACCATTTGGTCTTTTGGTCGTGAATCGTTGCAATAATCGCTTGTTTCGTTTTTCTTTGTTATATGGTATTTTTATGAACTGAATTCATATGTTTTAAAGTCCAATGGAGTACCAAGTGATTTGTGTATAAAATCTTACTTTTTACATTGTACAGCTTAATAGTTCCAGCTTATAACTTCGTTTTGCTATAAAATTTCATTATTGTCACATAAAACTTACTTTGAAGGCATACAAGGATGTTCAAAATGATTAATCTCGTTGTTATATTTTTTAGGCAGCTCTAGAAATAGATGCGAAGGATTTTTTGTTTTTATTGTGTTATAATGAATATCTAAAAACCGAGTTTACGTAAATATTGTAAACTCCAATACAAGGTCAATTTTTTAAAATTTGATTTCCACCATTTGGTCATGAATAGTTGCAATAATCGTTTGTTTCGTTTCTCATTATTATCTGGCATTTTAAGAACTCACTTTATATGCTTTAAAGTCCAATGGAGTACCGCGTGATTTGTGTATAAAATCTTACTTTTTACATAGTACACCTAAATAGTTCCAGCTTATAACTTCGTTTTTCTATTAAATTTCATTAGTGTCAAATAAAATTTACATTGAAGGCATACAAGGATGTTCAAAATAATTATTCTCGTTGTTATATTTTTTATGCAGCTCTAGAAATACATGCGAAGGATTTTTTGTTTTTATTGTATTAAAATGAATTTCTAAAAACCGAGTTTACGTAAATATTGTAAACTCCAATACAAGGTCAATTTTTCAAAATTTGATTTCTACCATTTGGTCATGAATAGTTGCAATAATCGCTTGTTTCGTTTCTCATTATTATCTGGCATTTTAAGAACTCACTTTATATGCTTCAAAGTCCAATGGAGTACCGCGTGATTTGTGTATAAAATCTTACTTTTTACATAGTACACCTAAATAGTTCCAGCTTATAACTTAGTTTTTCTATTAAATTTCATTAGTGTCAAATAAAACTTACATTGAAGGCATACAAGGATGTTCAAAATAATTATTCTCGTTGTTATATTTTTTATGCAGCTCTAGAAAAAGATGCGAAGGATTTATTGTTTTTATTGTATTATACTGAATTTCTTAAAACCGAGTTTACGTAAATATTGTAAACTCCAATACAAGGTCAATTTTTTAAAATTTGATTTCTACCATTTGGTCATGAATAGTTGCAATAATCGCTTGTTTCTTTTCTCTTTGTTATATGGTATTTTTATGAACTGAATTCATATGTTTTAAAGTCCAATGGGGTACCACGTGACTTGTATTTAAAATCTTACTTTTTACATTGTACAGCTTAATAGTTCCAGCTTATAACTTCGTTTTGCTATAAACTTTCATTATTGTCACATAAAACTAACATTGAAGGCATACAAGGATGTTCAAAATGATTAATCTCGTTGTTATATTTTTTAAGCAGCTCTTTAAATAGATGCGAAGGATTTTTTGTTTTTTTTGTATTATAATGAATTTCTTAAAACCGAGTTTACGTAAATATTGTAAACTCCAATACAAGGTCAATTTTTTAAAATTTGATTTCCACCATTTGGTCATGAATAGTTGCACTAATCGCTTGTTTCGTTTCTCAATATTATCTGGCATTTTAGGAACTAACTTTATATGCTTAAAAGTCCAATGGGGTACCACGTGACTTGTATTTAAAATCTTACTTTTTACATTGTACAGCTTAATAGTTCCAGCTTATAACTTCGTTTTGCTATAAAATTTCATTATTGTCAAATAAAACTTACTTTGAAGGCATACAAGGATGTTCAAAATGATAAATCTCGTTGTTTTATTTTTTAAGCAGCTCTTGAAATAGATGCGAAGGATTTTTTGTTTTTATTGTGTTATAATGAATATCTAAAAACCGAGTTTACGTAAATATTGTAAACTCCAATACAAGGTCAATTTTTTAAAATTTGATTTCCACCATTTGGTCATGAATAGTTGCAACAATCGCTTGTTTCGTTTCTCATTATTATCTGGCATTTTAAGAACTCACTTTATATGCTTTAAAGTCCAATGGAGTACCGCGTGATTTGTGTATAAAATCTTACTTTTTACATAGTACACCTAAATAGTTCCAGCTTATAACCTCGTTTTTCTATTAAATTTCATTAGTGTCAAATAAAATTTACATTGAAGGCATACAAGGATGTTCAAAATAATTATTCTCGTTGTTATATTTTTTATGCAGCTCTAGAAATACATGCGAAGAATTTTTTGTTTTTATTGTATTATACTGAATTTCTAAAAACCGAGTTTACGTAAATATTGTAAACTCCAATACAAGGTCAATTTTTCAAAATTTGATTTCTACCATTTGGTCATGAATAGTTGCAATAATCGCTTGTTTCGTTTCTCATTGTTATATGGTATTTTTATGAACTGAATTCATATGTTTTAAAGTCCAATGGGGTACCACGTGACTTGTATTTATATCTTAACTTTTACATAGTACACCTAAATAGTTCCAGCTTATAACTTCGTTTTTCTATTAAATTTCATTAGTGTCAAATAAAATTTACATTGAAGGCATACAAGGATGTTCAAAATAATTATTCTCGTTGTTATATTTTTTATGCAGCTCTAGAAATACATGCGAAGGATTTTTTGTTTTTATTGTATTAAAATGAATTTCTAAAAACCGAGTTTACGTAAATATTGTAAACTCCAATACAAGGTCAATTTTTCAAAATTTGATTTCTACCATTTGGTCATGAATAGTTGCAATAATCGCTTGTTTCGTTTCTCATTGTTATATGGTATTTTTATGAACTGAATTCATATGTTTTAAAGTCCAATGGGGTACCAAGTGATTTGTATTTATATCTTACTTTTTACATAGTACACCTAAATAGTTCCAGCTTATAACTTCGTTTTTCTATCAAATTTCATTAGTGTCAAATAAAATTTACATTGAAGGCATACAAGGATGTTCAAAATAATTATTCTCGTTGTTATATTTTTTATGCAGCTCTAGAAATACATGCGAAGGATTTTTTGTTTTTATTGTATTAAAATGAATTTCTAAAAACCGAGTTTACGTAAATATTGTAAACTCCAATACAAGGTCAATTTTTCAAAATTTGATTTCTACCATTTGGTCATGAATAGTTGCAATAATCGCTTGTTTCTTTTCTCTTTGTTATATGGTATTTTTATGAACTGAATTCATATGTTTTAAAGTCCAATGGGGTACCACGTGACTTGTATTTAAAATCTTACTTTTCACAAAGCACACCTAAATAGTTCCAGCTTATAACTTCGTTTTGCTATTAAAATTCATTAGTGTCAAATAAAACTTACTTTGAAGACATACAAGGATGTTCAAAATGATTATTCTCGTTGTTATATTTTTTATGCAGCTCTAGCAATACATGCGAAGGATTTTTTGTTTTTATTGTATTATACTGAATTTCTAAAAACCGCGTTTACGTAAATATTGTAAACTCCAGTACAAGGTCAATTTTTTAAAATTTGATTTCTACCATTTGGTCATGAATAGTTGCAATAATCGCTTGTTTCTTTTCTCTTTGTTATATGGTATTTTTATGAACTGAATTCATATGTTTTAAAGTCCAATGGGGTACCACGTGACTTGTATTTATATCTTACTTTTTACATTGTACAGCTTAATAGTTCCAGCTTATAACTTCGTTTTGCTATAAAATTTCATTATTGTCACATAAAACTTACTTTGAAGGCATACAAGGATGTTCAAAATGATTAATCTCGTTGTTATATAGTATTTTTATGCAGCTCTAGAAATAGATGCGAAGGATTTTTTGTTTTTATTGTATTATACTGAATTTCTAAATACCGAGTTTACGTAAATGTTGTAAACTCCAATACAAGGTCAATTTTTTAAAATTTGATTTCTACCATTTGGTCATGAATAGTTGCAATAATCGCTTGTTTCTTTTCTCTTTGTTATATGGTATTTTTATGAACTGAATTCATATGTTTTAAAGTCCAATGGGGTACCACGTGACTTGTATTTAAAATCTTACTTTTTACATTGTACAGCTTAATAGTTCCAGCTTATAACTTCGTTTTGCTATAAAATTTCATTATTGTCACATAAATTTTACTTTGAAGGCATACAAGGATGTTCAAAATGATTAATTTCGTTGTTATATTTTTTAAGCAGCTCTAGAAATAGATGCGAAGGATTTTTTGTTTTTATTGTGTTATAATGAATATCTAAAAACCGAGTTTACGTAAATATTGTAACCTCCAATACAAGGTCAATTTTTTAAAATTTGATTTCCACCATTTGGTCATGAATAGTTGCAATAATCGCTTGTTTCGTTTCTCATTATTATCTGGCATTTAAGGAACTAACTTTATATGCTTTAAAGTCCAATGGAGTACCACGTGATTTGTGCATAAAATCTTACTTTTTACATAGTACACCTAAATAGTTCCAGCTTATAACTTCGTTTTTCTATTAAATTTCATTATTGTCACATAAAACTTACTTTGAAGGCATACAAGGATGTTCAAAATGATTAATCTCGTTGTTATATTTTTTAGGCAGCTCTAGAAATAGATGCGAAGGATTTTTTGTTTTTATTGTGTTATAATGAATATCTAAAAACCGAGTTTACGTAAATATTGTAAACTCCAATACAAGGTCAATTTTTTAAAATTTGATTTCCACCATTTGGTCATGAATAGTTGCAATAATCGCTTGTTTCGTTTCTCATTATTATCTGGCATTTTAAGAACTCACTTTATATGCTTTAAAGTCCAATGGAGTACCACGTGATTTGTGTATAAAATCTTACTTTTTACATAGTACACCTAAATAGTTCCAGCTTATAACTTCGTTTTTCTATTAAATTTCATTATTGTCACATAAAACTTACTTTGAAGGCATACAAGGATGTTCAAAATGATTAATCTCGTTGTTATATTTTTTAGGCAGCTCTAGAAATAGATGCGAAGGATTTTTTGTTTTTATTGTGTTATAATGAATATCTAAAAACCGAGTTTACGTAAATATTGTAAACTCCAATACAAGGTCAATTTTTTAAAATTTGATTTCCACCATTTGGTCATGAATAGTTGCAATAATCGCTTGTTTCGTTTCTCATTATTATCTGGCATTTTAAGAACTCACTTTATATGCTTCAAAGTCCAATGGAGTACCGCGTGATTTGTGTATAAAATCTTACTTTTTACATAGTACACCTAAATAGTTCCAGCTTATAACTTCGTTTTGCTATAAAATTTCATTATTGTCAAATAAAACTTACTTTGAAGGCATACAAGGATGTTCAAAATGATAAATCTCGTTGTTTTATTTTTTAAGCAGCTCTTGAAATAGATGCGAAGGATTTTTTGTTTTTATTGTGTTATAATGAATATCTAAAAACCGAGTTTACGTAAATATTGTAAACTCCAATACAAGGTCAATTTTTTAAAATTTGATTTCCACCATTTGGTCATGAATAGTTGCAACAATCGCTTGTTTCGTTTCTCATTATTATCTGGCATTTTAAGAACTCACTTTATATGCTTTAAAGTCCAATGGAGTACCGCGTGATTTGTGTATAAAATCTTACTTTTTACATAGTACACCTAAATAGTTCCAGCTTATAACCTCGTTTTTCTATTAAATTTCATTAGTGTCAAATAAAATTTACATTGAAGGCATACAAGGATGTTCAAAATAATTATTCTCGTTGTTATATTTTTTATGCAGCTCTAGAAATACATGCGAAGAATTTTTTGTTTTTATTGTATTATACAGAATTTCTAAAAACCGAGTTTACGTAAATATTGTAAACTCCAATACAAGGTCAATTTTTCAAAATTTGATTTCTACCATTTGGTCATGAATAGTTGCAATAATCGCTTGTTTCGTTTCTCATTGTTATATGGTATTTTTATGAACTGAATTCATATGTTTTAAAGTCCAATGGGGTACCACGTGACTTGTATTTATATCTTACTTTTTACATAGTACACCTAAATAGTTCCAGCTTATAACTTCGTTTTTCTATTAAATTTCATTAGTGTCAAATAAAATTTACATTGAAGGCATACAAGGATGTTCAAAATAATTATTCTCGTTGTTATATTTTTTATGCAGCTCTAGAAATACATGCGAAGGATTTTTTGTTTTTATTGTATTAAAATGAATTTCTAAAAACCGAGTTTACGTAAATATTGTAAACTCCAATACAAGGTCAATTTTTCAAAATTTGATTTCTACCATTTGGTCATGAATAGTTGCAATAATCGCTTGTTTCGTTTCTCATTGTTATATGGTATTTTTATGAACTGAATTCATATGTTTTAAAGTCCAATGGGGTACCAAGTGATTTGTATTTATATCTTACTTTTTACATAGTACACCTAAATAGTTCCAGCTTATAACTTCGTTTTTCTATTAAATTTCATTAGTGTCAAATAAAATTTACATTGAAGGCATACAAGGATGTTCAAAATAATTATTCTCGTTGTTATATTTTTTATGCAGCTCTAGAAATACATGCGAAGGATTTTTTGTTTTTATTGTATTAAAATGAATTTCTAAAAACCGAGTTTACGTAAATATTGTAAACTCCAATACAAGGTCAATTTTTCAAAATTTGATTTCTACCATTTGGTCATGAATAGTTGCAATAATCGCTTGTTTCTTTTCTCTTTGTTATATGGTATTTTTATGAACTGAATTCATATGTTTTAAAGTCCAATGGGGTACCACGTGACTTGTATTTAAAATCTTACTTTTCACAAAGCACACCTAAATAGTTCCAGCTTATAACTTCGTTTTGCTATTAAAATTCATTAGTGTCAAATAAAACTTACTTTGAAGACATACAAGGATGTTCAAAATGATTATTCTCGTTGTTATATTTTTTATGCAGCTCTAGCAATACATGCGAAGGATTTTTTGTTTTTATTGTATTATACTGAATTTCTAAAAACCGCGTTTACGTAAATATTGTAAACTCCAGTACAAGGTCAATTTTTTAAAATTTGATTTCTACCATTTGGTCATGAATAGTTGCAATAATCGCTTGTTTCTTTTCTCTTTGTTATATGGTATTTTTATGAACTGAATTCATATGTTTTAAAGTCCAATGGGGTACCACGTGACTTGTATTTATATCTTACTTTTTACATTGTACAGCTTAATAGTTCCAGCTTATAACTTCGTTTTGCTATAAAATTTCATTATTGTCACATAAAACTTACTTTGAAGGCATACAAGGATGTTCAAAATGATTAATCTCGTTGTTATATAGTATTTTTATGCAGCTCTAGAAATAGATGCGAAGGATTTTTTGTTTTTATTGTATTATACTGAATTTCTAAATACCGAGTTTACGTAAATGTTGTAAACTCCAATACAAGGTCAATTTTTTAATATTTGATTTCTACCATTTGGTCATGAATAGTTGCAATAATCGCTTGTTTCTTTTCTCTTTGTTATATGGTATTTTTATGAACTGAATTCATATGTTTTAAAGTCCAATGGGGTACCACGTGACTTGTATTTAAAATCTTACTTTTTACATTGTACAGCTTAATAGTTCCAGCTTATAACTTCGTTTTGCTATAAAATTTCATTATTGTCACATAAATTTTACTTTGAAGGCATACAAGGATGTTCAAAATGATTAATTTCGTTGTTATATTTTTAAGCAGCTCTAGAAATAGATGCGAAGGATTTTTTGTTTTTATTGTGTTATAATGAATATCTAAAAACCGAGTTTACGTAAATATTGTAACCTCCAATACAAGGTCAATTTTTTAAAATTTGATTTCCACCATTTGGTCATGAATAGTTGCAATAATCGCTTGTTTCGTTTCTCATTATTATCTGGCATTTAAGGAACTAACTTTATATGCTTTAAAGTCCAATGGAGTACCACGTGATTTGTGTATAAAATCTTACTTTTTACATAGTACACCTAAATAGTTCCAGCTTATAACTTCGTTTTTCTATTAAATTTCATTATTGTCACATAAAACTTACTTTGAAGGCATACAAGGATGTTCAAAATGATTAATCTCGTTGTTATATTTTTTAGGCAGCTCTAGAAATAGATGCGAAGGATTTTTTGTTTTTATTGTGTTATAATGAATATCTAAAAACCGAGTTTACGTAAATATTGTAAACTCCAATACAAGGTCAATTTTTTAAAATTTGATTTCCACCATTTGGTCATGAATAGTTGCAATAATCGCTTGTTTCGTTTCTCATTATTATCTGGCATTTTAAGAACTCACTTTATATGCTTTAAAGTCCAATGGAGTACCGCGTGATTTGTGTATAAAATCTTACTTTTTACATAGTACACCTAAATAGTTCCAGCTTATAACTTCGTTTTTCTATTAAATTTCATTAGTGTCAAATAAAATTTACATTGAAGGCATACAAGGATGTTCAAAATAATTATTCTCGTTGTTATATTTTTTATGCAGCTCTAGAAATACATGCGAAGGATTTTTTGTTTTTATTGTATTATACTGAATTTCTAAAAACCGAGTTTACGTAAATATTGTAAACTCCAATACAAGGTCAATTTTTCAAAATTTGATTTCTACCATTTGGTCATGAATAGTTGCAATAATCGCTTGTTTCGTTTCTCATTGTTATATGGTATTTTTATGAACTGAATTCATATGTTTTAAAGTCCAATGGGGTACCACGTGACTTGTATTTATATCTTACTTTTTACATAGTACACCTAAATAGTTCCAGCTTATAACTTCGTTTTTCTATTAAATTTCATTAGTGTCAAATAAAATTTACATTGAAGGCATACAAGGATGTTCAAAATAATTATTCTCGTTGTTATATTTTTTATGCAGCTCTAGAAATACATGCGAAGGATTTTTTGTTTTTATTGTATTATACTGAATTTCTAAAAACCGAGTTTACGTAAATATTGTAAACTCCAATACAAGGTCAATTTTTCAAAATTTGATTTCTACCATTTGGTCATGAATAGTTGCAATAATCGCTTGTTTCGTTTCTCATTGTTATATGGTATTTTTATGAACTGAATTCATATGTTTTAAAGTCCAATGGGGTACCACGTGACTTGTATTTATATCTTACTTTTTACATAGTACACCTAAATAGTTCCAGCTTATAACTTCGTTTTTCTATTAAATTTCATTAGTGTCAAATAAAATTTACATTGGAGGCATACAAGGATGTTCAAAATAATTATTCTCGTTGTTATATTTTTTATGCAGCTCTAGAAATACATGCGAAGGATTTTTTGTTTTTATTGTATTAAAATGAATTTCTAAAAACCGAGTTTACGTAAATATTGTAAACTCCAATACAAGGTCAATTTTTCAAAATTTGATTTCTACCATTTGGTCATGAATAGTTGCAATAATCGCTTGTTTCGTTTCTCATTATTATCTGGCATTTTAAGAACTCACTTTATATGCTTCAAAGTCCAATGGAGTACCGCGTGATTTGTGTATAAAATCTTACTTTTTACATAGTACACCTAAATAGTTCCAGCTTATAACTTAGTTTTTCTATTAAATTTCATTAGTGTCAAATAAAACTTACATTGAAGGCATACAAGGATGTTCAAAATAATTATTCTCGTTGTTATATTTTTTATGCAGCTCTAGAAAAAGATGCGAAGGATTTTTTGTTTTTATTGTATTATACTGAATTTCTTAAAACCGAGTTTACGTAAATATTGTAAACTCCAATACAAGGTCAATTTTTTAAAATTTGATTTCTACCATTTGGTCATGAATAGTTGCAATAATCGCTTGTTTCTTTTCTCTTTGTTATATGGTATTTTTATGAACTGAATTCATATGTTTTAAAGTCCAATGGGGTACCAAGTGATTTGTATTTAAAATCTTACTTTTTACATTGTGTTATGTATATAACATTTGTGAAGCGGTCAGAGGTTTTTAAAGTATTGATTTATTTTTTGCTTTTGAACTGAAAATTTAGGGAAGAAATCTGAACTGGGTTTAATTAATAACAAGTCTTGTGATTTAATTTTAAATATTTATTTCACTAATTAACACTTAAAACTATGTTCGCAAAATTTACTTAAACTATATTTATTTTCTTTACAATATTTTATTTATTCCGAACCGAAACCAACTGTACGTTCGTTACTTTATTTTCTACGTCCGGTTCGTTAGAATTTCGCTAAGTCTAATTTACTTGTAAAAATTCTAAGTTTAAAATACTTTGTATTATCCAAACGCGATTTATAATCAAAGACGATTTGTAATTCCGCGGTAATTTACTTTTTACTGTTCTTGTTGAAATCCAAATTATAACCCTCTGATAATCGTAATTATTCTTCAATAAATACAATTATCAATTTTCCCTACTTAATTTAATTTTGTTAATTGAGTCCGAAGTTCGTTATTTTGAAATTTATTTAAATATTATTTGAATATACGTTTAACTGAAATTGTCAATCGTAGGGAGAATGGGCGTTATCATTTCATATTCTTTTTCCGTTCATTCATAATGTTAATTAAATGCTTAGTTGTTTACTCGACACTTTTTACCTTTGATTAATGTAATGTCACTCATATGTGTTTAGTTGTATATTTTCAACTTAACTTTTACGCATGTACTTATGTGTGTTAAGCTCAATGGCTTAACTCTCCACTTTTTGTATGTGTGCATTTATTGCATTAATTATTATTGCACTTTATACTGTTGTCGAATTTCGTTCTTTGATTTCCGCTTATTGTTACTGACCTAGTTATGAATTTTCTTTTACTTTATTTGTTTACAAGTAATTTAATATAATTTCGGTATATGAATTTAAGTATTTTAATATTATTAGGAAATCATATGGAATTTATATATTGGTAATAATATTGAAATTAGTGCATGGATATTTCCTATGTTGCATTAAATTTGGTATATTTAAAAAAGACGTTATGGACTTTAAATAAGTTCATAAAATATTTGTTCTAGGTACAATGGTGAAATATTGGAATTTGGTTTGTGGTTTTTTCCATAACTGAATATTGATATTTATTTAATCTGCTTTTGAAAATTGCTTTACTGAAATTCTTTATATATTTAATTAGGTGACATTCCATTATTTTTTGCGTGTCTTTATTTGTATGAACCTTACATATAAAATGATTACCCAATTGACAAATCAATTAACAGACTATGATTATTTTAAAAATTGTTCTACATTTAATTGTGAAATTATGTTAATTGTAGAATTGCGAAATTATATGAATTTAATTTTGTAATCAATTTTATCTTCTGTTTTATTAAAAATGCATGAAATAATTCTTTAATTTAAAATTCTAATATTTTATCAAATTGTGTTACAATTTGATATTTTATATATAACATTTCCTCCCCCCTCGAAAAAATGGGTGGTAGGGTTTATTTAAATGGTTGGTTTCAGTTTCGGATGTATTTTTCTTTTTATCAAATTTTAATTTACAATTTTTTGTTTGTTTATTTGGTTATTTCTAATAAAATTTTTATTTAATTTTTTTTTTTTAATTTTTTTTTTTTTTCTTTATGTATCCCCATATTTCTTAAATTATGTATGTATTTTGTATTAAACCCTAAGTTTTGTATTATTACTTTTTTTTTTTACAAAAATTTGTTTTTGTATATTATATGTTTTCGATATAACTTATTTCTAATCCCGACCTATCCTAATTATTTTTATTAATTTTATATGTATGTATCCATGTATATACCTATATATTTATTTATTTTTTTTTTTAATTACTTTTATTTCAAGTTCATTAACTTAATATTATATTTGAATTACATATTTTTTTTTTTTGTATGCATAGTACACTTTTTACATTGCATAATTCTTATAACAAGTATCTTCTTTTTTTTTATCAAACTGCCTTGACAATGACCATACATATGCTATTGTTTTTGTTGATATTAAATTTCATTTTGATAATAATTGCATTTGCATTATATTTGTACATTGACTTAATAATAATATTTTTGAGATATGTATGTGTTTGCAGAACTTATATGATTTATTTATTATTGCTTTATTAATATGATACTTTTGTATGTGTTTGCTACATTTTTATTTTTATTTTCTCTTTTTTTATATATTTCATTCATTAAATTTTTATTTTTATTTCAATATATAGTATGTTTATATACGTGTGTATGTATTTATTAATTATTATTCTTATATGTATTTAAAAGGTATATTTCTTATATTGGAAATTCATTAATAATCTTTTCTAATAAATATAGTAAATGTGTGTATAACTACACATTTAGGGTTTTTTTTTTTCTTTTTTTTTTTGAAAATTTATATCATAGCAAAAGAAATATATTTTTTTTTTTTTTTTAATTTTTTTTTATATATACTATTTGGTATGTTTGTATATTTCCATATATATCTTAAGTTCTAATATATTTGTATGGGCAATGTTCCTATATGCATTCTTAGCTACAAGGTGTAATTTAATATGTTGTTTACATGATTTATTATTGTTCTTTGCAATGCGTTTGTTGTTGCTTAATTGCTGATATGGTTTTATATGTAAGAATGGGTAAATTGTCTAATTATATTAAAAATAAATTCTACTATGTATTTTTTGTTGTTGTTCATACTGTTAATATTATTGTATGTATATGTGTGTGTGTTGATACACATATATAGCAATTTTTTTTTTTTTTTTTAAATTTTAATGGCCGCGAATTGTTTGAAATTTGATATAATTTTGGGTGTTAACAATTTGAATGAGTAACTTTATTATATGTTTATATACATTTATTTGATTTTATGAGTGAAATTTTTTAGCATTTTGCCGTCGGTAAAATGCATGTCGTGATTTACTTTTATCACTTCAAGTGAAAATTTTAGAATCTCATATGTTTATTTACTTAATGATTGACTGTTAGCTAAGCATAAAAAAAAAATTTAGAATTTTGATATATAGTATTTATCTTGTTTCTTTTTACATTATAACTCGATAGTAGTAGTACCATCTTTTATTATGGCCTTTGTCGGTGGAATTCTTATTTGTATATCCTCCTTGTTTATTGCACTTTTAGGATTTGTTTTGCCCTTACTGTCCTGGAATGGTGAAGGTTCCGTATGCGCTTGTGCTGAAGGTTCTATGGTTGTCCCTTTGGGTTCCCCCATCTTGCAGCATGTTACTTTGATTTTTTTGCTTATTTTTATTATTAGTACACACATTATTATAATTATTATTATTGTTAGTACTCCACTGTTTACATTAGTTTGAAACGTTATTTTTTCCTCATTTCTTCTCTGCTCTGTTAGCAGTATTTCGTTTTTTAATTCATCGATATCTTTCCCTTGCTCCAATAATCGGCTGTTATCATTCATTATGTGCTTTATTGTATTTGCTATATTCTGTTGGTTGGTTCTGTGGGGTTGCAAATTTATTTGGAAAGAATCTAGCTCTAAGTTGGATTCTTGTAACATTTCAACGTGCTGGAAGGCTACTGTTGTATCTTTATTACCTTCGTATGGTAATTCTCTGTTATCTATTTCAAAAGAGCATGGTTCAGTCAGTGACATTACCCCTGTTCCTTTTATCTGTCGTGTGAACTGGGTTGATGCGCACTGTATTTTCATTTGGTGTTCCTGTTGAAATATAAATAACCAGGAGTCTTTTTTGTGCAATTTAATCATTGTGTCAGTAAACTGTGTTAGTATTTTTTGTTGACATAAAGTTTTAATGGACTCCGATTTTCTGGTTATTATTGCTGTTAAACAAGTTGTGTCGTGTTCACCACCTAATTTTACTTGTTCCTGTTTGCATATTGTTGTTGTTGAATGAATCCCTGTGTTACATTTTCTGCAGTTTTGTTTAAATTCGTTATAGTTATATTCTAAATAGGTATTAGTGGTAGAATTTATTATAAAATTGGCGTTTAAGTTAGTAATTGTTGGTAACTGGTTATTTTTAAATTGTGGTATCAAGTGAAGTTTAAATAATTCATTATTTTCTTGGTATATTAAAGGAATTTCGATTTTCACAATTATTCCATCTTCATCTTCTATGGACTGGACATTCACTACTTGTTTTATTAAAGAAAATTTTGCCATTGTAAGGTATTTTAGGTTATTGGCAGTTATTTCAGTATACGTCTTGCTAAACAGTTTAGCTGAAATTAGCAAGGGATGTAGCTGATGCTCGTGTAAAGCATTTATTACTATAAATTGCTCACTTAGATGATTGTACACCATTTGCAACTTTGTCCATACAAATAATAGGATTTGATTTACATTTACATCTATCTGTGCTTGTAAATGTGTCACTTTTGTTTTTACCTCCATTATGTCGTCGGTTACTTTTCGTGTAAAATTATTTATTACTTCTGCTAGGTGATTTTGGTGTATGGTTAAATTCCTTATATAAGAAGTTGTTGTGTCAAAACTAGATTTTAGTACTGTTATTTGCTTTTTCATTAGGTTAAAATTCTGTTCGTCATGCTTCTCTAAATTTTGTAACCTGTTATAAATTTGTTGTGCATCATTTGAATCCATGGTGCCAAATAAATATTTACTTAGTTTACCAACTCCATCGAACAATTCCCTTTTCTTCCGGTTTTCATTTGTGCCTAAATAGAATTTTAATTCTTCTGTCTGCGTTTTAATTCTTGAAATTGTAGCTGCTATTTCCTTATGCCAGGTTCCACAGTTCTCTCTATGTTTACCTAGATGTATGCATATTCTGTAGGCCATCTCCTCACAACGCTGCACAAACTCGAGCGTTCTTTCTGGGTGTATTGATGTGAGTTTTGTATAAATTGTCCATGTACTCTGATACGTTAGAGCTGCTCCTAACGATTCTAACATTATGGCATTTGAATTAAATTCGTTTATTTTTACCTGAGAATTTACTGTGGTAAGGAAGATACTAACAATTATTAACTTGATGGCCATATTTCCTAGAAAGAAATTTAGTGTGGATGTTTATTTTTGCATTGTAGTGTAATTTTTTAGATTTTTGTCATTTTAATCATGATTTTAATTTTTGTGTCTTCTCCCTTTTTTTTTTTTTAAAGAAAATTCCCCTTTGCTGCTTATTTTTATTGATAATATTGTCTTTGTATTAACTCTTTTACTTAATTTATTGTAATTATATTCTATGCCTGCGTGTGTGTAGGTGAGTTTATTCAAATTTTTGTTAATTTCAATATTAATTTTTCTCTTTTCCTAATATTTGATTTAATGGGTGGTTTTTGCTGGCCTTGCATTTTGCCCTACTTGAATTTTATTGTCTTAACTCTCTTATACTGGTTTTCGAAATTAAAATGTTAAATTTATTTACACTTTTGCAATTAGACTTTTTTTAGTTTTTTACCGACAATTCTTTAATTTATACGGTTAGTTTAGAAGTATATTTTCAATATTTTATTTTCCTTTATATATTTAATCTTGTGGCGAAAAAGGGAATTATTTTCTAGTGCGTGGTAGTTTTAAAACATATATTTATATTTTTTTTTAAATTTCGGTCGTGTTCACGTATATACTTGTGTGTGTTTATTTTTTATTTTTATAGTCGTAGCAACAACAACAAATATGGTAAGTATTACATATATAGTATACAAGCTTTTATAAATTTTCCCTTTTTTTTTTTTTTTTTTAAATTCCTGTTCTTATCGTTTTTTTTTTATATAATAATGGTAATAATTGTTCTTATCGTTTTTTTTTTTTTAATTTTTTTATATAGTATATACATATATATACTATATATATATATTTTTTTTTTTTTTAAATCAATTTTTACTAGTGTGAGTTTTATTTAATTTGTTTTTCCTATGTGTGGTATTTATTTATGTTGTTTGAAAAATATTTATTTTTAGGAATTTAACGTTATCATGGAGGTTCTGGAGGACATCCTTAGAGCACCCCGCCAAGGCCCTGCAGGTTCAGACTGGCCCACGGTTGAAGAGGATTTGGAATGGCTTGTAACAACCATTCCGGATCTAGAGCTGACTATTTTTTTATGTGACTCATTCAACTATACCTTAGGTTATTCCTCTGGGGCATGTGTGGTAAGTGCTTAAAAGGGTATTAGAAAATCTTTAAATTATTTATAGATTCCCCTCTTTTTTATTTTTCAGATCGAGCGAGAATTAGTTGCCAATGGCTACCGGGTCCAGATTCGCTACCGGGATCGTACAACTGAGCTTTTGAGGTCTCTTCATCGTAAGGGGTACCTGCCCTGGCGCTTTCATTTTTAATTTTAATTTTCGCATGTATTGTAAAATTAAAAAAAATTTGTGTTTGAAATAAATATTTTTATAAAAATTTTTCTTTTAAAATTCGAGAAATCTCTGTTTTTTTTTTAAAAAAAAAAAAAAAATCGTTGGGCTTGTGGTTTTTCTTCCCTCTTCACTGCGTCTGATAATTGGTCCTGATATTTAATCTTCTCATTAGGTTTTGCTAATTATTTTTGAAATATGCATATAACTGATGCATTGAAAACAGGGAAAAGTTTTACGTTCATATGTACATACAGAGTGAATCCTATATTTTTTGTTGTTGTTGTTGTTTTTTTTTTCAATGTTCTCTCATATATATTTATATATATTTTTTTTTTTAATGTCTTGGGTTTCTATTTTATTTTAGTACGTTTATTATTGTCATTTTCGTTGTTTTCTTTTGTTCTTTTTTTTTTTACATCCTGTTTTTACATGCATCATCAATTTGCATGTAAAAATAATTCCGGCGAATGACCCTTTGGTTTCAAAGTTTATTATCATTAAAAAAAAATTTATATTAAATTCGTGACGAATTATACTCAGGGATGGGACTTTTCTAAGTATTTAGGGCAGCAGATTCAACGAAAAAGTGCAGTAGATTGAGCAAAAGTGCAGTAGAAAAAAAACTATATAATAGCATGTAAATACTTATAATGTACATACTCGTATATAAATATCAAATAAATAAATTTATGATTCAAAACACTGAAGTGTTTTTTATATTCATTTATTCAAATTATAAAACTCAAAATTTGATAAATAAAATAACAATTAAATAAAATAAAAAACAATTATATAAAATAAAGTTTAACCGAAAACGCAAATAAAATTAATAAATAAAAATAACAAAATTAAATAAAACAAATTAACGAAAATTCTATAAAAAAAAAAACTAAAAAAACCATTAAATATATAAAAAAAATTGTTATGTGATTAATTTTCCAGTCTTTTGTATTCACCATTTACAAACTTAAATGGCTTGAAATACTCCAATAATCTATGTGTATAAGAACTCGAATCTGGATCCCAACAATCTTCATTTTTATCAAGAAGTTCCTTACAAAACATGATATTTTCTACTGTTGAAATATCTAAATTACTTCTTATATCAGTTTTAATTAAATTTAAATTGGAAAATTTACGTTCAGCTGATGCGCTGCTGTGTGGAAGACAGCATAATTCAAGCATGATAGTGCTTAATTCTTTATAAACAAATTCACCTAGTAAATTGGTTTTATTTCTCAAACTTGACCAAAATTTTACAACATCTGGATCGTAATAATTTTCAATTATTTCATTATTTCCTAGAAGAGATCTCCACTGGTTATGTACATGTGTATAACCAAACAACAATAAACCTTTTGATTTTCAAAATAAATTTTTATAACAAATTGTTATAAATTTGATTGAAACTTTTATCAAGTCGAGAAAAGCGCAGTAGATTTGAGTTACTGCGGCAGTAGACCAGTTTTCCAACAAATCGCAGTAGATCTACTGCACTTGCAGTAAAGTCCCAACCCTGATTATACTACCACGGTTGTGTAATGTGCCAGATTTTAATTTTCCTTCTATATTTGGTTTGTCTTTTGTACTAGCACTTCTCTTTTTTTTTCATTATATGTTTAATGCGAGATTTTTTTTTTCTTTGCTTTCTTTTAGGCTACTGCTGTTACTTAATGGGTGGATGTGGTTTACTCATTTGTTAATAAAATTACAAGAAATTTTATGTAATTTTTTCTTTTAAATTATTATTTTGATTTGTATGTCCTCTGTGGCGTTTTCCTCAGGAAAATACAGGAGACTACTTTATTTTGTATTGTACTGATTTACTTAAAACACTAAATGATTTCCATATAAGTTACTTGTTCTTACTGTACTTGTATATATATACAGGCTTATGCCCCCTTTTAAAATTTTTTCAGACGGTTATTATGCACTACCTTTAACTTTCTACCAATTTTAATTGTGGTATTAACATCAGAATTCACTCTAATTACCTCATATGGACCATTCCACATTGACGACAATTTATGCTTTCTTGCATTATTTCGTATTAATACCTTATCACCGATATGAAACTTTTCTATTCTCGTGTTCTTATCATAATAATTTTTTGATTGTTGCTTCTGTGAAATTACATTTTGTTTTATTATTTCACGAATTTTTTGCATTTTGTATTTTACTTGATTGCAGTATTTGTCAAAATTATAAATGGGTTCTGGTGATTTATTTAATACGGATGGTAATGGTCTGTCTATTCCATATAATGCGTGTATTGGGGTAAATTTACTACCTGTATGAGGTGAATGGTTATGTACTAACATTGCTTCAGCTAACCATTCATCCCATTCTGATGGATTTTTATCAACAATTGTTCTCAAATATTCAACCAATGGTCCATGTGTTCTCTCTAATGAACCATTTGACTGAGGGTGGTATGCACTAGTTTGTAATTTCTTAATTTTTAATAATTTACATAATTCCTTCATCGTTTCACTCAAAAAATTTGATCCCTGATCTGTTATTAATTTTTTAGGTATTACTGAATATTTTAAAATTATATTTTTGTAAAATTTTTCTGCTACTGTTGTAGCTTCACAATCTTGTAATGGAACGCAGTCTAAAAATTTTGTCAAGTCATCTTGAAAGGTTAAAATATATTTGTTACGATTATTTGTTTCGGGTAAGGGTCCTACGATATCTAAATAAACTTTTTCAAAGGGTTGATCTGCGGTATCTGTGATTACCATGGGCATTTTATTCTGTTTTCCTGCTTTATTCTTTTGACATTTTTCGCATTTCTTAATATATTTTTGTATATCTCTTAACATATTCTTCCATTTATAAAATGGTCTTATTCTTTTATATGTTTTTAACACACCTTGATGTCCACCTAATGGAGTGTCATGATACTCATGCAATATTGTTTTAATATCTTTTTCATCAGTTAATATTTTTGCACTGTCTTTTCTTCTTGTTTGTACATTTTCTGATATTTCTTGTTCATTTTCATGTTGATTTTCATTAATACTGTTTTTGGATGAATTTTCTTGTTTCTTTTCATTATTAACACGATGCCTAGCTCTAGTAATTACGTTACAAATATTATTTTTATCTAAATTTTCGTCATTTTTTTGGTTATTATCCTCAGGTATTCTACTTAAGGCGTCTGCATTTTGATTTAATTTTCCTGCTTTGTACTCAATTTTTACGTCATAATCTGCTAATTTTATTTGAAATCTAGCTAATCTTGTCGTTGTATCTTTTAATTTTAAAATGCCTACTAATGGCTTATGATCTGTATAAACTGTAAAATGCCTACCATATAAATAACATCTAAAATTTTTTGTAGCCCATACTATGGCCAACATTTCTCTCTCAATGGTTGAATACCTCCTTTCTGCATCGTTCAATGTTCTACTTGCATAGGCTATCGGTTGTTCATTTCCTAACTCACCCTGTGACAATATTGCTCCTAATGCCTCTCCGCTAGCATCAGTTGTTAAATAAAATGGTTTTCCATAATCTGGATATACTAATAATGGTGGATTTGTTAATGCAAATTTTAATTCTTCAAATGCTTTTTCACATTTTTCATTCCATTGAAATTTTATGTCTTTTCTTAATAATTTTGTAATGGGTTCAGCTATTTTTGAAAAATTTGGAATAAATTTTCTATAATAATTTGCTAGACCTAAAAAAGATTGAACTTGTTTGACTGTTTTTGGTCTAGGAAAATTGATTACACATTTCACCTTTTCTGGATCTGGCTTAATTCCATTTTCTGAGCATTTATGGCCTAGATAAACCACTTCTTTTCTTAAAAAATTGCATTTTTCAGGTTGTAATTTTAAATTGTTTTCTCTTAATCTTTGAAATACTTCAATTAATTTTTTATTATGATCTTCCAAATTCCTGCCATATATAACTACATCATCTAAGTAAACTAAAACTTTTAATCCGTTTTGGCCAGTTAAAATATTGTTCATTAATCGTTGAAAAGTTGCTGGTGCCCCTGTAAGTCCGAATGGCATTCTTTTAAACTCATAATGCCCTTGATATGTACTGAATGCTGTTTTTTCTCTATCTTTTTTGTCAACCAGCACTTGATGATATCCACTAGCTAAATCTAACGTTGTAAAATATCTAGAATGTCCTAATTGATCTAAAATTTCGTCAATTCTAGGTAATGGGTACATATCTTTTACAGTAATTTCATTTAATTTCCTGAAATCCACAACTACCCTCCAACGTTTTTCTCCTGAAGGACCCGGCTTTTTCGGTACAACTAATAAAGGAGAATTGAATGGACTTTTACTTGGTGTAATTATGTCATTGTCTAGCATTTCTTTAACCTGATCTTCAACTATTTCTTTCTGTACTTGTGGTAATCTATACATCTTTTGATTAATTGGCCCTTTACCTGGTTGTAATGGAATGGAATGTGTAATAGCCGTTGTATAACTTAATTTATCCCCTGGTAGGTGAAAAATATCATTAAAGGATTCACAGATTGATTTTATACTTTCAGATTCTTCATCATTTAAATATTCGGGTATTAATAAATTTTCATTCAATAATTTTAATCTATTTTCATTCAAATTATTATTTTTATTTACGGAAAGTTTATGTATTTTTCTACTATTTGAATTGTTAAAATTTTTATTATTTGAATTCTTATTTTTAATGTCTTCATAAAATCTGTATATTTTATTAAATTCATAATCGTTATTTTCAAACTTATAAATTTCAAAATCTTTTAAAGGGTAATAAATTAACTTAAAATTTTTAATGTTCACTTCTTTTTCATTATTGTTTAAAATTGCTATTGTTATTTGATTATTACAGGGTTTAATTATTGAACCTGCCAGGTACACTCCTGACGTAATTTCTTGAGATTCGCAAATTATTTCTTTATTAAAATTAACTTTAATCTTTACTAATTTTTCGGTACGCGCAGGTATTTTAATTGTTTCATTAATCTCTAATATATTTTTGTTCATTTCTTTACTCATAAAATTGTTAACATATTTTTTTTCTCTCTCGAAAATTTTCTCTAACTTTTTATTTTTATTTTGCTTTAAACGTTCAATATTTGTAATTTCTGTTTTATTTTTATATTTGATATTTTTATTCTTATGATTTTTATTTATTTCTTCAATTTTCAATTTATATATTTTCTTTTTTATTTCATCAATATTTTCATTTTCTTTTCTTAATCTTTTATTTATTTTTATTATACTTTCTTTATCTTTTTTTAACGTTTCTTTATTTATTTTTATATTATTCTTTTCATTTCTTAGATTTTCTTTAACTTCATTTAGATTTCTTTTAATTTTTTATTTTTCTTTAATTTCTTTTAAATTTAATTTTTTATCATATTCTTTATTTTTTTCATTATGTATTTGAGCTTTTACTTTTATTCTCGTATTTATTCCTTTCTCATTTATATTTTTTGGTCTACTTATGTCGTTATTTAAGAAAAATTTTAGAATAAATTCAATAAACAGAAGATTCCATAACATTTCAAAAACTTTCTTTATTACTATATCATGCGTTTTGATTTTGTTTTCTACACTTTGATTTCCTCCCTTTACATATGTTTCGTACGAAGAAGCTAAGACAGGTATTTCATTTGTTACCCGTACTTCCCTACATTTTTTCATATGAGGATGAATCTGAAAATTTGTATTATTTCCTGAACCAATTTTGTCGTCAGTGTTTTTCACAAAATTTTTTCGAGATAGCTCTTGATTTTTAACAGAAGTATTATCATGATTTTGATTTGAAAAAGCAAAGACAGCCGAATCAATTTTTGACTGTACTTTTCCAACATCATTCTTATAATTAGTAATTTGTGCTTCAGAAAAACGTATTTTTTTCATACCAGCAACCTTCGATAAATCAGTATTTACGAGACACTGTGTCGATGGTTGTATATCAATGATATGGAATTTGTTTCCTTTCACTTTAAATTTCTTATCTTCGTTAACTTTCAAAGCTACTGACTCTTTTTTATTTTGTGTTTTTACCAACATTTTTCGCTCAGAAGGATCTTGTAATTTAATTACTAAATCCTCTTCACTAGTTTCCTTGCGAGGGAAACGTAATTGTTTATTTGGACCATCAATAACACAATTTTGTGACAAAAAATCAATACCTAATATACCATCTTCTTCTACATTTTTCATATCTTTTATTATATGAAATTCACATTTTTTCGGTTTTTTGAATTCAATCTTAGCCGAACAAGTTCCTATAGTTTCGCCTTGTCCGCATACTGTATTAATTTTTAATTTATTATTTGTATTTATAATTGTATCATCTTTTAATATTTTTTCTTTTAATAGGCTTATTTCTGCACCTGTATCAACTAATAATTCTGTTTGATTTTTCTTACTAATATTTAGGGGTAATTTAACTATACATTTATCTAATTTTTTGGATATTTTTTGGGGCTGGCACTCGGTATCTTTATTTGCTCTGGCTGGATGACAGCCCTTTTCTAGTTTCCCTTATTCTTATTTTGATTGTCCCACAATCTTTTTGCGTTACAATCCTTCATTATGTGTCCTTCTCTTTGACAAAATTTACATTTTATTTCTGAATTTTTCCTATTATTTTCATTTCTATTAAAAGTATTATTATTATCATTATTATTGTTGTAACCGTTTCCTTGAATGTATGTAACCGATTTTGAATTATTATTTTTTTCTTTACAATGCTGGGTTACATGCCCATACATTTTACAATTAATACAAAAAGGTGTCGATTTTCTTAGTCGACATTCTTCAAACGTGTGATTATTTTTACCGCAGAAATTACAAATTTTGAAATCTTGTCTTTGATTATTTTGATGTTTAAAGTTAGAGAGATTCCTATTCTCGTAACGGGAGCTATAATTGTTGTTGTTGCTAAATCTTGGATTTGAGTTTGGATAATTTCGGTTATTATTATAATTAAAATTTCTATGATCTTTATTTTGATAATTAAATTGAGGCACTTGCGCCATCTGTGTTCTAAATTTCGCGTTATTATTAGTATAATTATTTTTATTGTTATTGTAATTAAATGGTATTTCATTATTTATATTCATACGTTCTGAATTTAATAAATTGCTATTATGTGTATTATAAGTTTGTGTGTGTGGTATGTGTATTAAATTATTTGTTAAATTCTGATATTCATTTATTGTATTAGTGGACTGAATATCTGTTAATTCAATATTTTCTAATTTATTAATTAAGTCTTTTAAATTATTTTTATCTTCATTTGCCGCTAATAATCTATATGTTGAATTTATTAGCCCAGTCTTGAATGAGAATGCAGCAAATCCGTTTTAATTGCGTCATTATCTTCTGTATGACGTTCTTCAGCCTTTTTTTCACAAATTTTTAAAATTTTTTGTACTCGATTACCAAATGTTTTAACGGATTCACCTGGAATTTGCCTGACCATTCTTAATTCATTTAATAGTGTAAGGTATGATTTATTATTGACTAACGTGTTATGTAAAACCGTTTTTAATTTTTCAAATTTATCACATACTAAACCATCTAACAATCTAGCAGCCCTCCCTCTAAATTTAACAGGTAACATTGCAAAAAACAAGTCTTTATCTTCATCTTTAGTCAAACATTTGTACATATTTTCATAGCATTTTATAAAGGTATTCACTTCTATATTAACATCTTCTGTATCTTCAGCGTACAATACAGGAACATTACCTAACAATTGATTTACTAATTCTATATTTGCCATTTTAAATATCTTATCTAATTCCTTAACAAATTCTTCTGAAAAACTAATATTATTTTCACTACGTTGTTCTTCACTTTCTGTGCCTAAGGATGTTCTTGGTTTATAGACCCTTGCTCCTGATCTTAGCTGAATATAATGTAACACTTGCTTTTCCTCTTCTCTTGTTAATGCTATACTTGGATGAATAGTTTTTCGTGACTTACCCGCTGCTGATGTTGATGCTGGTGATTAAATTTCTGTATTACTGGTCTCCAGTGTGTTGATTTGCCTTAATAAATGTTGCTCTTGTTGTACTGGATTGTTGCTTTCCTCTGACGCCTCGCTTGTGCTGAATATTGGACTTAGATTTTCAAAAGTGAAAGAATCAACTTTTTCTTCAAATCTCACTTTTCTTTTTTGATTTATTAAAGGTGTCGAACTCGTTTGATCAGTCGACATATAATTCAACTTATACTCAAAATTTTATTTTCAAAAATTATATATATACTTTTTTTTTTAATTTACACCACATAAAAAAAAAATATTTATTTATGCACATATATATTATTTTTATTTATTACAAAAACCACTTTAATTCAGCTTTAAAAATAATTTCTTCCCTTTTAATAAATATCGCTTGAATTTAATTAATTTTTATTGTATTAAATTTTATTTTAAAAATTCTGTTATTTTTACAGAAAAATGTAAAATTTACTTTTATTTTTTAATTTTTTCCAGAAAATTTTTCTAGTTTTTTACACTTTTTAATTTATTTTATTTTTAAATTAATGTTTTATTCAGCGACATCAATATTTTTGCTGAATTTTATTTTTATTTAATTTTGAAACTTCGTTAGATTATTTTATTTATTAGTATTTATTTAAAATTTTTGCTGAATTTATTTCAAAATTTTAGTGTAATTATTTTCTGAATTTAAAATATTATTTTTTATAAATTTATTTTATTAAAATTTTTTCAAAAATGAATGGAAGCGTTTAAAATGTTTTATTTAAAACGTTTACCGGCTGCGCCAAATTTTTATGTTATGTATATAACATTTGTGAAGCGGTCAGAGGTTTTTAAAGTATTGATTTATTTTTTGCTTTTGAACTGAAAATTTAGGGAAGAAATCTGAACTGGGTTTAATTAATAACAAGTCTTGTGATTTAATTTTAAATATTTATTTCACTAATTAACACTTAAAACTATGTTCGCAAAATTTACTTAAACTATATTTATTTTCTTTACAATATTTTATTTATTCCGAACCGAAACCAACTGTACGTTCGTTACTTTATTTTCTACGTCCGGTTCGTTAGAATTTCGCTAAGTCTAATTTACTTGTAAAAATTCTAAGTTTAAAATACTTTGTATTATCCAAACGCGATTTATAATCAAAGACGATTTGTAATTCCGCGGTAATTTACTTTTTACTGTTCTTGTTGAAATCCAAATTATAACCCTCTGATAATCGTAATTATTCTTCAATAAATACAATTATCAATTTTCCCTACTTAATTTAATTTTGTTAATTGAGTCCGAAGTTCGTTATTTTGAAATTTATTTAAATATTATTTGAATATACGTTTAACTGAAATTGTCAATCGTAGGGAGAATGGGCGTTATCATTTCATATTCTTTTTCCGTTCATTCATAATGTTAATTAAATGCTTAGTTGTTTACTCGACACTTTTTACCTTTGATTAATGTAATGTCACTCATATGTGTTTAGTTGTATATTTTCAACTTAACTTTTACGCATGTACTTATGTGTGTTAAGCTCAATGGCTTAACTCTCCACTTTTTGTATGTGTGCATTTATTGCATTAATTATTATTGCACTTTATACTGTTGTCGAATTTCGTTCTTTGATTTCCGCTTATTGTTACTGACCTAGTTATGAATTTTCTTTTACTTTATTTGTTTACAAGTAATTTAATATAATTTCGGTATATGAATTTAAGTATTTTAATATTATTAGGAAATCATATGGAATTTATATATTGGTAATAATATTGAAATTAGTGCATGGATATTTCCTATGTTGCATTAAATTTGGTATATTTAAAAAAGACGTTATGGACTTTAAATAAGTTCATAAAATATTTGTTCTAGGTACAATGGTGAAATATTGGAATTTGGTTTGTGGTTTTTTCCATAACTGAATATTGATATTTATTTAATCTGCTTTTGAAAATTGCTTTACTGAAATTCTTTATATATTTAATTAGGTGACATTCCATTATTTTTTGCGTGTCTTTATTTGTATGAACCTTACATATAAAATGATTACCCAATTGACAAATCAATTAACAGACTATGATTATTTTAAAAATTGTTCTACATTTAATTGTGAAATTATGTTAATTGTAGAATTGCGAAATTATATGAATTTAATTTTGTAATCAATTTTATCTTCTGTTTTATTAAAAATGCATGAAATAATTCTTTAATTTAAAATTCTAATATTTTATCAAATTGTGTTACAATTTGATATTTTATATATAACATTTCCTCCCCCCTCGAAAAAATGGGTGGTAGGGTTTATTTAAATGGTTGGTTTCAGTTTCGGATGTATTTTTCTTTTTATCAAATTTTAATTTACAATTTTTTGTTTGTTTATTTGGTTATTTCTAATAAAATTTTTATTTAATTTTTTTTTTTAATTTTTTTTTTTTTTTCTTTATGTATCCCCATATTTCTTAAATTATGTATGTATTTTGTATTAAACCTTAAGTTTTGTATTATTACTTTTTTTTTTTACAAAAATTTGTTTTTGTATATTATATGTTTTCGATATAACTTATTTCTAATCCCGACCTATCCTAATTATTTTTATTAATTTTATATGTATGTATCCATGTATATACCTATATATTTATTTATTTTTTTTTTTAATTACTTTTATTTCAAGTTCATTAACTTAATATTATATTTGAATTACATATTTTTTTTTTTTTGTATGCATAGTACACTTTTTACATTGCATAATTCTTATAACAAGTATCTTCTTTTTTTTTTATCAAACTGCCTTGACAATGACCATACATATGCTATTGTTTTTGTTGATATTAAATTTCATTTTGATAATAATTGCATTTGCATTATATTTGTACATTGACTTAATAATAATATTTTTGAGATATGTATGTGTTTGCAGAACTTATATGATTTATTTATTATTGCTTTATTAATATGATACTTTTGTATGTGTTTGCTACATTTTTATTTTTATTTTCTCTTTTTTTATATATTTCATTCATTAAATTTTTATTTTTATTTCAATATATAGTATGTTTATATACGTGTGTATGTATTTATTAATTATTATTCTTATATGTATTTAAAAGGTATATTTCTTATATTGGAAATTCATTAATAATCTTTTCTAATAAATATAGTAAATGTGTGTATAACTACACATTTAGGGTTTTTTTTTTTTCTTTTTTTTTTTTGAAAATTTATATCATAGCAAAAGAAATATATTTTTTTTTTTTTTTTAATTTTTTTTTATATATACTATTTGGTATGTTTGTATATTTCCATATATATCTTAAGTTCTAATATATTTGTATGGGCAATGTTCCTATATGCATTCTTAGCTACAAGGTGTAATTTAATATGTTGTTTACATGATTTATTATTGTTCTTTGCAATGCGTTTGTTGTTGCTTAATTGCTGATATGGTTTTATATGTAAGAATGGGTAAATTGTCTAATTATATTAAAAATAAATTCTACTATGTATTTTTTGTTGTTGTTCATACTGTTAATATTATTGTATGTATATGTGTGTGTGTTGATACACATATATAGCAATTTTTTTTTTTTTTTTTAAATTTTAATGGCCGCGAATTGTTTGAAATTTGATATAATTTTGGGTGTTAACAATTTGAATGAGTAACTTTATTATATGTTTATATACATTTATTTGATTTTATGAGTGAAATTTTTTAGCATTTTGCCGTCGGTAAAATGCATGTCGTGATTTACTTTTATCACTTCAAGTGAAAATTTTAGAATCTCATATGTTTATTTACTTAATGATTGACTGTTAGCTAAGCATAAAAAAAAAATTTAGAATTTTGATATATAGTATTTATCTTGTTTCTTTTTACATTATAACTCGATAGTAGTAGTACCATCTTTTATTATGGCCTTTGTCGGTGGAATTCTTATTTGTATATCCTCCTTGTTTATTGCACTTTTAGGATTTGTTTTGCCCTTACTGTCCTGGAATGGTGAAGGTTCCGTATGCGCTTGTGCTGAAGGTTCTATGGTTGTCCCTTTGGGTTCCCCCATCTTGCAGCATGTTACTTTGATTTTTTTGCTTATTTTTATTATTAGTACACACATTATTATAATTATTATTATTGTTAGTACTCCACTGTTTACATTAGTTTGAAACGTTATTTTTTCCTCATTTCTTCTCTGCTCTGTTAGCAGTATTTCGTTTTTTAATTCATCGATATCTTTCCCTTGCTCCAATAATCGGCTGTTATCATTCATTATGTGCTTTATTGTATTTGCTATATTCTGTTGGTTGGTTCTGTGGGGCTGCAAATTTATTTGGAAAGAATCTAGCTCTAAGTTGGATTCTTGTAACATTTCAACGTGCTGGAAGGCTACTGTTGTATCTTTATTACCTTCGTATGGTAATTCTCTGTTATCTATTTCAAAAGAGCATGGTTCAGTCAGTGACATTACCCCTTTTTTGCTTTTATTGTATTAAAATGAATTTCTAAAAACCGAGTGTACGTAAATATTGTAAACTCCAATACAAGGTCAATGTTTTAAAATTTGATTTCCACCATTTGGTCTTTTGGTCGTGAATCGTTGCAATAATCGCTTGTTTCGTTTCTCTTTGTTATATGGTATTTTTATGAACTGAATTCATATGTTTTAAAGTCCAATGGAGTACCAAGTGATTTGTGTATAAAATCTTACTTTTTACATTGTACAGCTTAATAGTTCCAGCTTATAACTTCGTTTTGCTATAAAATTTCATTATTGTCACATAAAACTTACTTTGAAGGCATACAAGGATGTTCAAAATGATTAATCTCGTTGTTATATTTTTTAAGCAGCTCTAGAAAAACATGCGAAGGATTTTTTGTTTTTATTGTATTAAAATGAATTTCTAAAAACCGAGTTTACGTAAATATTGTAACCTCCAATACAAGGTCAATTTTTTAAAATTTGATTTCCACCATTTGGTCATGAATAGTTGCAATAATCGCTTGTTTCGTTTCTCATTATTATCTGGCATTTTAAGAACTCACTTTATATGCTTCAAAGTCCAATGGAGTACCGCGTGATTTGTGTATAAAATCTTACTTTTTACATAGTACACCTAAATAGTTCCAGCTTATAACTTAGTTTTTCTGTTAAATTTCATTAGTGTCAAATAAAACTTACATTGAAGGCATACAAGGATGTTCAAAATAATTATTCTCGTTGTTATATTTTTTATGCAGCTCTAGAAAAAGATGCGAAGGATTTATTGTTTTTATTGTATTATACTGAATTTCTTAAAACCGAGTTTACGTAAATATTGTAAACTCCAATACAAGGTCAATTTTTTAAAATTTGATTTCTACCATTTGGTCATGAATAGTTGCAATAATCGCTTGTTTCTTTTCTCTTTGTTATATGGTATTTTAAGAACTCACTTTATATGCTTCAAAGTCCAATGGAGTACCGCGTGATTTGTGTATAAAATCTTACTTTTTACATAGTACACCTAAATAGTTCCAGCTTATAACTTAGTTTTTCTATTAAATTTCATTAGTGTCAAATAAAACTTACATTGAAGGCATACAAGGATGTTCAAAATAATTATTCTCGTTGTTATATTTTTTATGCAGCTCTAGAAAAAGATGCGAAAGATTTATTGTTTTTATTGTATTATACTGAATTTCTTAAAACCGAGTTTACGTAAATATTGTAAACTCCAATACAAGGTCAATTTTTTAAAATTTGCTTTCTACCATTTGGTCATGAATAGTTGCAATAATCGCTTGTTTCTTTTCTCTTTGTTATATGGTATTTTTATGAACTGAATTCATATGTTTTAAAGTCCAATGGGGTACCACGTGACTTGTATTTAAAATCTTACTTTTTACATTGTACAGCTTAATAGTTCCAGCTTATAACTTCGTTTTGCTATAAACTTTCATTATTGTCACATAAAACTAACTTTGAAGGCATACAAGGATGTTCAAAATGATTAATCTCGTTGTTATATTTTTTAAGCAGCTCTTGAAATAGATGCGAAGGATTTTTTGTTTTTTTTGTATTATAATGAATTTCTTAAAACCGCGTTTACGTAAATATTGTAAACTCCAATACAAGGTCAATTTTTTAAAATTTGATTTCCACCATTTGGTCATGAATAGTTGCACTAATCGCTTGTTTCGTTTCTCAATATTATCTGGCATTTTAGGAACTAACTTTATATGCTTAAAAGTCCAATGGGGTACCACGTGACTTGTATTTAAAATCTTACTTTTTACATTGTACAGCTTAATAGTTCCAGCTTATAACTTCGTTTTGCTATAAAATTTCATTATTGTCAAATAAAACTTACTTTGAAGGCATACAAGGATGTTCAAAATGATAAATCTCGTTGTTTAATTTTTTAAGCAGCTCTTGAAATAGATGCGAAGGATTTTTTGTTTTTATTGTGTTACAATGAATTTCTAAAAACCGAGTTTAAGTAAATATTGTAAACTCCAATACAAGGTCAATTTTTTAAAATTTGATTTCCACCATTTGGTCATGAATAGTTGCACTAATCGCTTGTTTCGTTTCTCAATATTATCTGGCATTTTAGGAACTAACTATATATGCTTTAAAGTCCAATGGAGTACCAAGTGATTTGTATTTAAAATCTTACTTTTTACATTGTACAGCTTAATAGTTTCAGCTTATAACTTCGTTTTGCTATAAAATTTCATTATTGTCACATAAATTTTACTTTGAAGGCATACAAGGATGTTCAAAATGATAAATCTCGTTGTTATATTTTTTATGCAGCTCTAGAAAAACATGCAAAGGATTTTTTGTTTTTATTGTATTATACTGAATTTCTAAAAACCGCGTTTACGTAAATATTGTAAACTCCAATACAAGGTCAATGTTTTAAAATTTGATTTCCACCATTTGGTCTTTTGGTCGTGAATCGTTGCAATAATCGCTTGTTTCTTTTCTCTTTGTTATATGGAATTTTTATGAACTGAATTCATATGCTTTAAAGTCCAATGGGGTACCACGTGACTTGGGTATAAAATCATTCCTTTCACAAAGCACACCTAAATAGTTCCAGCTTATAACTTCGTTTTGCTATTAAAATTCATTAGTGTCAAATAAAACTTACTTTGAAGACATACAAGGATGTTCAAAATGATTATTCTCGTTGTTATATTTTTTATGCAGCTCTAGAAATACATGCGAAGGATTTTTTGTTTTTATTGTATTATACTGAATTTCTAAAAACCGCGTTTACGTAAATATTGTAAACTCCAATACAAGGTCAATTTTTTAAAATTTGCTTTCTACCATTTGGTCATGAATAGTTGCAATAATCGCTTGTTTCTTTTCTCTTTGTTATAAGGTATTTTTATGAACTGAATTCATATGTTTTAAAGTCCAATGGGGTACCACGTGACTTGTATTTAAAATCTTACTTTTTACATTGTACAGCTTAATAGTTCCAGCTTATAACTTCGTTTTGCTATAAAATTTCATTATTGTCACATAAAACTTACTTTGAAGGCATACAAGGATGTTCAAAATGATTAATCTCGTTGTTATATTTTTATGCAGCTCTAGAAATAGATGCGAAGGATTTTTTGTTTTTATTGTATTTTACTGAATTTCTAAATACCGAGTTTACGTAAATATTCTAAACTCCAATACAAGGTCAATTTTTTAAAATTTGATTTCCACCATTTGTTCATGAATAGTTGCAATAATCGCTTGTTTCTTTTCTCTTTGTTATATGGTATTTTTATGAACTGAATTCATATGTTTTAAAGTCCAATGGGGTACCACGTGACTTGTATTTAAAATCTTACTTTTTACATTGTACAGCTTAATAGTTCCAGCTTATAAATTCGTTTTGCTATAAAATTTCATTATTGTCACATAAAACTTACTTTGAAGGCATACAAGGATGTTCAAAATGATTAATCTCGTTGTTATATTTTTATGCAGCTCTAGAAATAGATGCGAAGGATTTTTTGTTTTTATTGTATTATACTGAATTTCTAAATACCGAGTTTACGTAAACGTTGTAAACTCCAATACAAGGTCAATTTTTTAAAATTTGATTTCCACCGTTTGGTCATGAATAGTTGCAATAATCGCTTGTTTCTTTTCTCTTTGTTATATGGTATTTTTATGAACTGAATTCATATGCTTTAAAGTCCAATGGGGTACCACGTGACTTGGGTATAAAATCATTCCTTTCACAAAGCACACCTAAATAGTTTCAGCTTATAACTTCGTTTTGCTATTAAATTTCATTAGTGTCAAATAAAACTTACTTTGAAGGCATACAAGGATGTTCAAAATAATTATTCTCGTTGTTATATTTTTTATGCAGCTCTAGAAATACATGCGAAGGATTTTTTGTTTTTATTGTATTATACTGAATTTCTAAAAACCGCGTTTACGTAAATATTGTAAACTCCAATACAAGGTCAATTTTTTAAAATTTGATTTCTACCATTTGGTCATGAATAGTTGCAATAATCGCTTGTTTCTTTTCTCTTTGTTATATGGTATTTTTATGAACTGAATTCATATATTTTAAAGTCCAATGGGGTACCACGTGACTTGTATTTAAAGTCTTACTTTTTACATTGTACAGCTTAATAGTTCCAGCTTATAACTTCGTTTTGCTATAAAATTTCATTATTGTCACATAAATTTTACTTTGAAGGCATACAAGGATGTTCAAAATGATTAATTTCGTTGTTATATTTTTTAAGCAGCTCTAGAAAAACATGCGAAGGATTTTTTGTTTTTATTGTATTATACTGAATTTCTAAAAACCGCGTTTACGTAAATATTGTAAACTCCAATACAAGGTCAATGTTTTAAAATTTGATTTCCACCATTTGGTCTTTTGGTCGTGAATCGTTGCAATAATCGCTTGTTTCTTTTCTCTTTGTTATATGGAATTTTTATGAACTGAATTCATATGCTTTAAAGTCCAATGGGGTACCACGTGACTTGTATTTAAAATCTTACTTTTTACATTGTACAGCTTAATAGTTCCAGCTTATAACTTCGTTTTGCTATTAAAATTTCATTATTGTCACATAAAACTTACTTTGAAGGCATACAAGGATGTTCAAAATGATTAATCTCGTTGTTATATTTTTTAGGCAGCTCTAGAAATAGATGCGAAGGATTTTTTGTTTTTATTGTGTTATAATGAATATCTAAAAACCGAGTTTACGTAAATATTGTAACCTCCAATACAAGGTCAATTTTTTAAAATTTGATTTCCACCATTTGGTCTTGAATAGTTGCAATAATCGCTTGTTTCGTTTCTCATTATTGTCTGGCATTTGAGGAACTAACTTTATATGCTTTAAAGTCCAATGGAGTACCACGTGATTTGTGTATAATATCTTACTTTTTACATAGTACACCTAAATAGTTCCAGCTTATAACTTCGTTTTTCTATTAAATTTCATTAGTGTCAAATAAAACTTACATTGAAGGCATACAAGGATGTTCAAAATAATTATTCTCGTTGTTATATTTTTTATGCAGCTCTAGAAATACATGCGAAGGATTTTTTGTTTTTATTGTATTAAAATGAATTTCTAAAAACCGAGTTTACGTAAATATTGTAAACTCCAATACAAGGTCAATTTTTTAAAATTTGATTTCTACCATTTGGTCATGAATAGTTGCAATAATCGCTTGTTTCTTTTCTCTTTGTTATATGGTATTTTTATGAACTGAATTCATATGTTTTTAAGTCCAATGGGGTACCACGTGACTTGTATTTAAAATCTTACTTTTTACATTGTACAGCTTAATAGTTCCAGCTTATAAATTCGTTTTGCTATAAAATTTCATTATTGTCACATAAAACTTACTTTGAAGGCATACAAGGATGTTCAAAATGATTAATCTCGTTGTTATATTTTTATGCAGCTCTAGAAATAGATGCGAAGGATTTTTTGTTTTTATTGTGTTACAATGAATTTCTAAAAACCGAGTTTACGTAAATATTGTAAACTCCAATACAAGGTCAATTTTTTAAAATTTGATTTCCACCATTTGGTCATGAATAGTTGCACTAATCGCTTGTTTCGTTTCTCAATATTATCTGGCATTTTAGGAACTAACTTTATATGCTTAAAAGTCCAATGGGGTACCACGTGACTTGTATTTAAAATCTTACTTTTTACATTGTACAGCTTAATAGTTCCAGCTTATAACTTCGTTTTGCTATAAAATTTCATTATTGTCAAATAAAACTTACTTTGAAGGCATACAAGGATGTTCAAAATGATGAATCTCGTTGTTTTATTTTTTAAGCAGCTCTTGAAATAGATGCGAAGGATTTTTTGTTTTTATTGTGTTACAATGAATTTCTAAAAACCGAGTTTACGTAAATATTGTAAACTCCAATACAAGGTCAATTTTTTAAAATTTGATTTCCACCATTTGGTCATGAATAGTTGCACTAATCGCTTGTTTCGTTTCTCAATATTATCTGGCATTTTAGGAACTAACTATATATGCTTTAAAGTCCAATGGAGTACCAAGTGATTTGTATTTAAAATCTTACTTTTTACATTGTACAGCTTAATAGTTCCAGCTTATAACTTCGTTTTGCTATAAAATTTCATTATTGTCACATAAATTTTACTTTGAAGGCATACAAGGATGTTCAAAATGATAAATCTCGTTGTTATATTTTTTAGGCAGCTCTAGAAAAACATGCGAAGGATTTTTTGTTTTTATTGTATTATACTGAATTTCTAAAAACCGCGTTTACGTAAATATTGTAAACTCCAATACAAGGTCAATTTTTTAAAATTTGATTTCCACCATTTGGTCTTTTGGTCGTGAATCGTTGCAATAATCGCTTGTTTCTTTTCTCTTTGTTATATGGAATTTTTATGAACTGAATTCATATGCTTTAAAGTCCAATGGGGTACCACGTGACTTGGGTATAAAATCATTCCTTTCACAAAGCACACCTAAATAGTTCCAGCTTATAACTTCGTTTTGCTATTAAAATTTCATTATTGTCACATAAAACTTACTTTGAAGGCATACAAGGATGTTCAAAATGATTAATCTCGTTGTTATATTTTTATGCAGCTCTAGAAATAGATGCGAAGGATTTTTTGTTTTTATTGTATTATACTGAATTTCTAAAAACCGCGTTTACGTAAATATTGTAAACTCCAATACAAGGTCAATTTTTTAAAGTTTGATTTCCACCATTTGGTCTTTTGGTCGTGAATCGTTGCAATAATCGCTTGTTTCTTTTCTCTTTGTTATATGGAATTTTTATGAACTGAATTCATATGCTTTAAAGTCCAATGGGGTACCACGTGACTTGGGTTTAAAATCATTCCTTCCACAAAGCACACCTAAATAGTTCCAGCTTATAACTTCGTTTTGCAGTTGAATTTCATTAGTGTCAAATAAAACTTACTTTGAAGGCATACAAGGATGTTCAAAATAATTATTCTCGTTGTTATATTTTTTATGCAGCTCTAGAAATACATGCGAAGGATTTTTTGTTTTTATTGTATTAAAATGAATTTCTAAAAACCGAGTTTTCGTAAATATTGTAAACTCCAATACAAGGCCAATTTTTTAAAATTTGATTTCTACCATTTGGTCATGAATAGTTGCAAAAATCGCTTGTTTTTTTCTCTTTGTTATATGGTATTTTTATGAACTGAATTCATATGTTTTAAAGTCCAATGGGGTACCACGTGACTTGTATTTAAAATCTTACTTTTTATATTGTACAGCTTAATAGTTCCAGCTTATAACTTCGTTTTGCTATAAAATTTCATTATTGTCACATAAAACTTACTTTGAAGGCATACAAGGATGTTCAAAATGATTAATCTCGTTGTTATATTTTTATGCAGCTCTAGAAAAACATGCGAAGGATTTTTTGTTTTTATTGTATTATACTGAATTTCTAAATACCGAGTTTACGTAAATGTTGTAAACTCCAATACAAGGTCAATTTTTTAAAATTTGATTTCCACCATTTGGTCATGAATAGTTGCAATAATCGCTTGTTTCTTTTCTCTTTGTTATATGGTATTTTTATGAACTGAATTCATATGCTTTAAAGTCCAATGGGGTACCACGTGACTTGGGTATAAAATCATTCCTTTCACAAAGCACACCTAAATAGTTCCAGCTTATAACTTCGTTTTGCTATTAAATTTCATTAGTGTCAAATAAAACTTACTTTGAAGGCATACAAGGATGTTCAAAATAATTATTCTCGTTGTTATATTTTTTATGCAGCTCTAGAAATACATGCGAAGGATTTTTTGTTTTTATTGTATTATACTGAATTTCTAAAAACCGCGTTTACGTAAATATTGTAAACTCCAATACAAGGTCAATTTTTTAAAATTTGATTTCTACCATTTGGTCATGAATAGTTGCAATAATCGCTTGTTTCTTTTCTCTTTGTTATATGGTATTTTTATGAACTGAATTCATATGTTTTAAAGTCCAATGGGGTACCACGTGACTTGTATTTAAAATCTTACTTTTTACATTGTACAGCTTAATAGTTCCAGCTTATAACTTCGTTTTGCTATAAAATTTCATTATTGTCACATAAATTTTACTTTGAAGGCATACAAGGATGTTCAAAATGATTAATTTCGTTGTTATATTTTTTAAGCAGCTCTAGAAAAACATGCGAAGGATTTTTTGTTTTTATTGTATTATACTGAATTTCTAAAAACCGCGTTTACGTAAATATTGTAAACTCCAATACAAGGTCAATGTTTTAAAATTTGATTTCCACCATTTGGTCTTTTGGTCGTGAATCGTTGCAATAATCGCTTGTTTCTTTTCTCTTTGTTATATGGAATTTTTATGAACTGAATTCATATGCTTTAAAGTCCAATGGGGTACCACGTGACTTGGGTATAAAATCATTCCTTTCACAAAGCACGCCTAAATAGTTCCAACTTATAACTTGGTTTTGCTGTTAAATTTCATTAGTGTCAAATAAAACTTACTTTGAAGGCATACAAGGATGTTCAAAATAATTATTCTCGTTGTTATATTTTTTATGCAGCTCTAGAAATACATGCGAAGGATTTTTTGTTTTTATTGTATTATACTGAATTTCTAAAAACCGCGTTTACGTAAATATTGTAAACTCCAATACAAGGTCAATTTTTTAAAATTTGATTTCCACCATTTGGTCTTTTGGTCGTGAATCGTTGCAATAATCGCTTGTTTCTTTTCTCTTTGTTATATGGTATTTTTATGAACTGAATTCATATGTTTTAAAGTCCAATGGGGTACCAAGTGATTTGTATTTAAAATCTTACTTTTTACATTGTACAGCTTAATAGTTCCAGCTTATAACTTCGTTTTGCTATAAAATTTCATTATTGTCACATAAAACTTACTTTGAAGGCATACAAGGATGTTCAAAATGATTAATCTCGTTGTTATATTTTTTAGGCAGCTCTAGAAATAGATGCGAAGGATTTTTTGTTTTTATTGTGTTATAATGAATATCTAAAAACCGAGTTTACGTAAATATTGTAACCTCCAATACAAGGTCAATTTTTTAAAATTTGATTTCCACCATTTGGTCTTGAATAGTTGCAATAATCGCTTGTTTCGTTTCTCATTATTGTCTGGCATTTGAGGAACTAACTTTATATGCTTTAAAGTCCAATGGAGTACCACGTGATTTGTGTATAATATCTTACTTTTTACATAGTACACCTAAATAGTTCCAGCTTATAACTTCGTTTTTCTATTAAATTTCATTAGTGTCAAATAAAACTTACATTGAAGGCATACAAGGATATTCAAAATAATTATTCTCGTTGTTATATTTTTTATGCAGCTCTAGAAATACATGCGAAGGATTTTTTGTTTTTATTGTATTAAAATGAATTTCTAAAAACCGAGTTTACGTAAATATTGTAAACTCCAATACAAGGTCAATTTTTTAAAATTTGATTTTTACCATTTGGTCATGAATAGTTGCAATAATCGCTTGTTTCTTTTCTCTTTGTTATATGGTATTTTTATGAACTGAATTCATATGTTTTTAAGTCCAATGGGGTACCACGTGACTTGTATTTAAAATCTTACTTTTTACATTGTACAGCTTAATAGTTCCAGCTTATAAATTCGTTTTGCTATAAAATTTCATTATTGTCACATAAAACTTACTTTGAAGGCATACAAGGATGTTCAAAATGATTAATCTCGTTGTTATATTTTTATGCAGCTCTAGAAATAGATGCGAAGGATTTTTTGTTTTTATTGTATTATACTGAATTTCTAAAAACCGCGTTTACGTAAATATTGTAAACTCCAATACAAGGTCAATTTTTTAAAATTTGATTTCCACCATTTGGTCTTTTGGTCGTGAATCGTTGCAATAATCGCTTGTTTCTTTTCTCTTTGTTATATGGTATTTTTATGAACTGAATTCATATGTTTTAAAGTCCAATGGGGTACCACGTGACTTGTATTTAAAATCTTACTTTTTACATTGTACAGCTTAATAGTTCCAGCTTATAACTTCGTTTTGCTATAAAATTTCATTATTGTCACATAAAACTTACTTTGAAGGCATACAAGGATGTTCAAAATGATTAATTTCGTTGTTATATTTTTTAAGCAGCTCTAGAAAAACATGCGAAGGATTTTTTGTTTTTATTGTATTATACTGAATTTCTAAAAACCGCGTTTACGTAAATATTGTAAACTGCAATACAAGGTCAATTTTTTAAAATTTGATTTCCACCATTTGGTCTTTTGGTCGTGAATCGTTGCAATAATCGCTTGTTTCTTTTCTCTTTGTTATATGGAATTTTTATGAACTGAATTCATATGCTTTAAAGTCCAATGGGGTACCACGTGACTTGGGTATAAAATCATTCCTTTCACAAAGTACACCTAAATAGTTCCAGCTTATAACTTCGTTTTGCTATTAAATTTCATTAGTGTCAAATAAAACTTACTTTGAAGACATACAAGCATGTTCAAAATGATTATTCTCGTTGTTATATTTTTTATGCAGCTCTAGAAATACATGCGAAGGATTTTTTGTTTTTATTGTATTAAAATGAATTTTTAAAAACCGAGTTTACGTAAATATTGTAAACTCCAATACAAGGTCAATTTTTTAAAATTTGATTTCCACCATTTGGTCATGAATAGTTGCAATAATCGCTTGTTTCGTTTCACACTATTATCTGGCATTTTAGGAACTAACTTTATATGCCTTAAAGTCCAATGGAGTACTACGTGATTTGTGTATAAAATCTTACTTTTTACATAGTACACCTAAATAGTTCCAGCTTATAACTTCGTTTTTCTATTAAATTTCATTAGTGTCAAATAAAACTTACATTGAAGGCATACAAGGATGTTCAAAATAATTATTCTCGTTGTTATATTTTTTATGCAGCTCTAGAAATACATGCGAAGGATTTTTTGTTTTTATTGTATTAAAATGAATTTCTAAAAACCGAGTTTACGTAAATATTGTAACCTCCAATACAAGGTCAATTTTTTAAAATTTGATTTCCACCATTTGGTCATGAATAGTTGCAATAATCGCTTGTTTCGTTTCTCATTATTATCTGGCATTTGAGGAACTAACTTTACATGCTTTAAAGTCCAATGGAGTACCACGTGATTTGTGTATAATATCTTACTTTTTACATAGTACACCTAAATAGTTCCAGCTTATAACTTCGTTTTTCTATAAAATTTCATTATTGTCACATAAAACTTACTTTGAAGGCATACAAGGATGTTCAAAATGATTAATCTCGTTGTTATATTTTTATGCAGCTCTAGAAATACATGCGAAGGATTTTTTGTTTTTATTGTAATAAAATGAATTTCTAAAAACCGAGTTTACGTAAATATTGTAAACTCCAATACAAGGTCAATTTTTTAAAATTTGATTTCCACCATTTGGTCATGAATAGTTGCAATAATCGCTTGTTTCGTTTCTCATTATTATCTGGCATTTTAAGAACTAACTTTATATGCTTTAAAGTCCAATGGGGTACCACGTGACTTGGGTATAAAATCATTCCTTTCACAAAGCACACCTAAATAGTTCCAGCTTATAACTTCGTTTTGCAATTGAATTTCATTAGTGTCAAATAAAACTTACATTGAAGGCATACAAGGATGTTCAAAATAATTATTCTCGTTGTTATATTTTTTATGCAGCTCTAGAAATACATGCTAAGGATTTTTTGTTTTTATTGTATTAAAATGAATTTCTAAAAACCGAGTTTACGTAAATATTGTGAACCCCAATACAAGGTCAATTTTTTAAAATTTGATTTCTACCATTTGGTCATGAATAGTTGCAATAATCGCTTGTTTCTTTTCTCTTTGTTATATAGTATTTTTATGAACTGAATTCATATGTTTTAAAGTCCAATGGGGTACCACGTGACTTGTATTTAAAATCTTACTTTTTACATTGTACAGCTTAATAGTTCCAGCTTATAACTTCGTTTTGCTATAAAATTTCATTATTGTCACATAAAACTTACATTGAAGGCATACAAGGATGTTCAAAATGATTAATCTCGTTGTTATATTTTTTATGCAGCTCTAGAAATACATGCGAAGGATTTTTTGTTTTTATTGTAATAAAATGAATTTCTAAAAACCGAGTTTACGTAAATATTGTAAACTCCAATACAAGGTCAATTTTTTAAAATTTGATTTCCACCATTTGGTCATGAATAGTTGCAATAATCGCGTGTTTCGTTTCTCATTATTATCTGGCATTTTAAGAACTAACTTTATATGCTTTAAAGTCCAATGGGGTACCACGTGACTTGGGTATAAAATCATTCCTTTCACAAAGCACACCTAAATAGTTCCAGCTTATAACTTCGTTTTGCAATTGAATTTCATTAGTGTCAAAAAAAACTTACATTGAAGGCATACAAGGATGTTCAAAATAATTATTCTCGTTGTTATATTTTTTATGCAGCTCTAGAAATACATGCTAAGGATTTTTTGTTTTTATTGTATTAAAATGAATTTCTAAAAACCGAGTTTACGTAAATATTGTGAACCCCAATACAAGGTCAATTTTTTAAAATTTGATTTCTACCATTTGGTCATGAATAGTTGCAATAATCGCTTGTTTCTTTTCTCTTTGTTATATAGTATTTTTATGAACTGAATTCATATGTTTTAAAGTCCAATGGGGTACCACGTGACTTGTATTTAAAATCTTACTTTTTACATTGTACAGCTTAATAGTTCCAGCTTATAACTTCGTTTTGCTATAAAATTTCATTATTGTCACATAAAACTTACTTTGAAGGCATACAAGGATGTTCAAAATGATTAATCTCGTTGTTATATTTTTTATGCAGCTCTAGAAATACATGCGAAGGATTTTTTGTTTTTATTGTAATAAAATGAATTTCTAAAAACCGAGTTTACGTAAATATTGTAAACTCCAATACAAGGTCAATTTTTTAAAATTTGATTTCCACCATTTGGTCATGAATAGTTGCAATAATCGCTTGTTTCTTTTCTCTTTGTTATATAGTATTTTTATGAACTGAATTCATATGTTTTAAAGTCCAATGGGGTACCACGTGACTTGTATTTAAAATCTTACTTTTTACATTGTACAGCTTAATAGTTCCAGCTTATAACTTCGTTTTGCTATAAAATTTCATTATTGTCAAATAAAACTTACATTGAAGGCATACAAGGATGTTCAAAATAATTATTCTCGTTGTTATATTTTTTATGCAGCTCTAGAAATACATGCGAAGGATTTTTTGTTTTTATTGTATTAAAATGAATTTCTAAAAACCGAGTTTACGTAAATATTGTAAACTCCAATACAAGGTCAATTTTTTAAAATTTGATTTCTACCATTTGGTCATGAATAGTTGCAATTATCGCTTGTTTCGTTTCTCATTATTATCTGGCATTTGAGGAACTCACTTTATAAGCTTTAAAGTCCAATGGAGTACCAAGTGATTTGTGTATAAAATCTTACTTTTTACATGGTACACCTAAATAGTTCCAGCTTATAACTTCGTTTTTCTATTAAATTTCATTAGTGTCAAATAAAACTTACATTGAAGGCATACAAGGATGTTCAAAATAATTATTCTCGTTGTTATATTTTTTATGCAGCTCTAGAAATACATGCGAAGAATTTTTTGCTTTTATTGTATTAAAATGAATTTCTAAAAACCGAGTTTACGTGAATATTGTAAACTCCAATACAAGGTCAATTTTTTAAAGTTTGATTTCCACCATTTGGTCATGAATAGTTGCAATAATCGCTTGTTTCGTTTCTTATTATTATCTGGCATTTTAAGAACTAACTTTATATGCTTTAAAGTCCAATGGAGTACCACGTGATTTGTGTATAAAATCTTACTTTTTACATAGTACACCTAAATAGTTCCAGCTTATAACTTCGTTTTTCTATTAAATTTCATTAGTGTCAAATAAAACTGACATTGAAGGCATACAAGGATGTTCAAAATAATTATTCTCGTTGTTATATTTTTTATGCAGCTCTAGAAATACATGCGAAGGATTTTTTGTTTTTATTGTATTAAAATGAATTTCTAAAAACCGAGTTTACGTAAATATTGTAAACTCCAATACAAGGTCAATTTTTTAAAATTTGATTTCCACCATTTGGTCATGAATAGTTGCAATAATCGCTTGTTTCTTTTCTCTTTGTTATATGGAATTTTTATGAAGTGAATTCATATGCTTTAAAGTCCAATGGGGTACCACGTGACTTGTATTTAAAATCTTACTTTTTACAGTGTACAGCTTAATAGTTCCAGCTTATAACTTCATTTTGCAATTGAATTTCATTAGTGTCAAATAAAACTTACATTGAAGACATACAAGGATGTTCAAAATGATTATTTTCGTTGTTATATTTTTTATGCAGCTCTAGAAATACATGCGAAGGATTTTTTGTTTTTATTGTATTAAAATGAATTTCTAAAAACCGAGTTTACGTAAATATTGTAAACTCCAATACAAGGTCAATTTTTTAAAATTTGATTTCCACCATTTGGTCATGAATAGTTGCAATAATCGCTTGTTTCGTTTCTCATTATTATCTGGCATTTGAGGAACTAACTTTATATGCTTTAAAGTCCAATGGAGTACCACGTGATTTGTGTATAAAATCTTACTTTTTACATTGTACAGCTTAATAGTTCCAGCTTATAACTTCGTTTTGCTATAAAATTTCATTATTGTCACATAAAACTTACTTTGAAGGCATACAAGGATGTTCAAAATGATTAATCTCGTTGTTATATTTTTTAGGCAGCTCTAGAAATACATGCGAAGGATTTTTTGTTTTTATTGTATTAAAATGAATTTCTAAAAACCGAGTTTACGTAAATATTGTAAACTCCAATACAAGGTCAATTTTTTAAAATTTGATTTCCACCATTTGGTCATGAATAGTTGCAATAATCGCTTGTTTCGTTTCTCATTATTATCTGGCATTTGAGGAACTAACTTTATATGCTTTAAAGTCCAATGGAGTACCACGTGATTTGTGTATAAAATCTTACTTTTTACATTGTACAGCTTAATAGTTCCAGCTTATAACTTCATTTTGCAATTGAATTTCATTAGTGTCAAATAAAACTTACATTGAAGACATACAAGGATGTTCAAAATGATTATTCTCGTTGTTATATTTTTTATGCAGCTCTAGAAATACATGCGAAGGATTTTTTGTTTTTATTGTATTAAAATGAATTTCTAAAAACCGAGTTTACGTAAATATTGTAAACTCCAATACAAGGTCAATTTTTTAAAATTTGATTTCCACCATTTGGTCATGAATAGTTGCAATAATCGCTTGTTTCGTTTCTCATTATTATCTGGCATTTGAGGAACTAACTTTATATGCTTTAAAGTCCAATGGAGTACTACGTGATTTGTGTATAAAATCTTACTTTTTACATAGTACACCTAAATAGTTCCAGCTTATAACTTCGTTTTTCTATTAAATTTCATTAGTGTCAAATAAAACTTACATTGAAGGCATACAAGGATGTTCACAATAATTATTCTCGTTGTTATATTTTTTATGCAGCTCTAGAAATACATGCGAAGGATTTTTTGTTTTTATTGTATTAAAATGAATTTCTAAAAACCGAGTTTACGTAAATATTGTAACCTCCAATAAAAGGTCAATTTTTTAAAATTTGATTTCCACCATTTGGTCATGAATAGTTGCAATAATCGCGTGTTTCGTTTCTCATTATTATCTGGCATTTTAAGAACTAACTTTATATGCTTTAAAGTCCAATGGGGTACCACGTGACTTGGGTATAAAATCATTCCTTTCACAAAGCACACCTAAATAGTTCCAGCTTATAACTTCGTTTTGCAATTGAATTTCATTAGTGTCAAATAAAACTTACATTGAAGGCATACAAGGATGTTCAAAATAATTATTCTCGTTGTTATATTTTTTATGCAGCTCTAGAAATACATGCTAAGGATTTTTTGTTTTTATTGTATTAAAATGAATTTCTAAAAACCGAGTTTACGTAAATATTGTGAACCCCAATACAAGGTCAATTTTTTAAAATTTGATTTCTACCATTTGGTCATGAATAGTTGCAATAATCGCTTGTTTCTTTTCTCTTTGTTATATAGTATTTTTATGAACTGAATTCATATGTTTTAAAGTCCAATGGGGTACCACGTGACTTGTATTTAAAATCATACTTTTTACATTGTACAGCTTAATAGTTCCAGCTTATAACTTCGTTTTGCTATAAAATTTCATTATTGTCACATAAAACTTACTTTGAAGGCATACAAGGATGTTCAAAATGATTAATCTCGTTGTTATATTTTTTATGCAGCTCTAGAAATACATGCGAAGGATTTTTTGTTTTTATTGTAATAAAATGAATTTCTAAAAACCGAGTTTACGTAAATATTGTAAACTCCAATACAAGGTCAATTTTTTAAAATTTGATTTCCACCATTTGGTCATGAATAGTTGCAATAATCGCTTGTTTCGTTTCTCATTATTATCTGGCATTTTAAGAACTAACTTTATATGCTTTAAAGTCCAATGGGGTACCACGTGACTTGGGTATAAAATCATTCCTTTCACAAAGCACACCTAAATAGTTCCAGCTTATAACTTCGTTTTGCAATTGAATTTCATTAGTGTCAAATAAAACTTACATTGAAGGCATACAAGGATGTTCAAAATAATTATTCTCGTTGTTATATTTTTTATGCAGCTCTAGAAATACATGCTAAGGATTTTTTGTTTTTATTGTATTAAAATGAATTTCTAAAAACCGAGTTTACGTAAATATTGTGAACCCCAATACAAGGTCAATTTTTTAAAATTTGATTTCTACCATTTGGTCATGAATAGTTGCAATAATCGCTTGTTTCTTTTCTCTTTGTTATATAGTATTTTTATGAACTGAATTCATATGTTTTAAAGTCCAATGGGGTACCACGTGACTTGTATTTAAAATCTTACTTTTTACATTGTACAGCTTAATAGTTCCAGCTTATAACTTCGTTTTGCTATAAAATTTCATTATTGTCAAATAAAACTTACATTGAAGGCATACAAGGATGTTCAAAATAATTATTCTCGTTGTTATATTTTTTATGCAGCTCTAGAAATACATGCGAAGGATTTTTTGTTTTTATTGTATTAAAATGAATTTCTAAAAACCGAGTTTACGTAAATATTGTAAACTCCAATACAAGGTCAATTTTTTAAAATTTGATTTCCACCATTTGGTCATGAATAGTTGCAATTATCGCTTGTTTCGTTTCTCATTATTATCTGGCATTTGAGGAACTCACTTTATAAGCTTTAAAGTCCAATGGAGTACCAAGTGATTTGTGTATAAAATCTTACTTTTTACATGGTACACCTAAATAGTTCCAGCTTATAACTTCGTTTTTCTATTAAATTTCATTAGTGTCAAATAAAACTTACATTGAAGGCATACAAGGATGTTCAAAATAATTATTCTCGTTGTTATATTTTTTATGCAGCTCTAGAAATACATGCGAAGAATTTTTTGCTTTTATTGTATTAAAATGAATTTCTAAAAACCGAGTTTACGTGAATATTGTAAACTCCAATACAAGGTCAATTTTTTAAAGTTTGATTTCCACCATTTGGTCATGAATAGTTGCAATAATCGCTTGTTTCGTTTCTTATTATTATCTGGCATTTTAAGAACTAACTTTATATGCTTTAAAGTCCAATGGAGTACCACGTGATTTGTGTATAAAATCTTACTTTTTACATAGTACACCTAAATAGTTCCAGCTTATAACTTCGTTTTTCTATTAAATTTCATTAGTGTCAAATAAAACTGACATTGAAGGCATACAAGGATGTTCAAAATAATTATTCTCGTTGTTATATTTTTTATGCAGCTCTAGAAATACATGCGAAGGATTTTTTGTTTTTATTGTATTAAAATGAATTTCTAAAAACCGAGTTTACGTAAATATTGTAAACTCCAATACAAGGTCAATTTTTTAAAATTTGATTTCCACCATTTGGTCATGAATAGTTGCAATAATCGCTTGTTTCTTTTCTCTTTGTTATATGGAATTTTTATGAAGTGAATTCATATGCTTTAAAGTCCAATGGGGTACCACGTGACTTGTATTTAAAATCTTACTTTTTACAGTGTACAGCTTAATAGTACCAGCTTATAACTTCATTTTGCAATTGAATTTCATTAGTGTCAAATAAAACTTACATTGAAGACATACAAGGATGTTCAAAATGATTATTCTCGTTGTTATATTTTTTATGCAGCTCTAGAAATACATGCGAAGGATTTTTTGTTTTTATTGTATTAAAATGAATTTCTAAAAACCGAGTTTACGTAAATATTGTAAACTCCAATACAAGGTCAATTTTTTAAAATTTGATTTCCACCCTTTGGTCATGAATAGTTGCAATAATCGCTTGTTTCGTTTCTCATTATTATCTGGCATTTGAGGAACTAACTTTATATGCTTTAAAGTCCAATGGAGTACCACGTGATTTGTGTATAAAATCTTACTTTTTACATTGTACAGCTTAATAGTTCCAGCTTATAACTTCGTTTTGCTATAAAATTTCATTATTGTCACATAAAACTTACTTTGAAGGCATACAAGGATGTTCAAAATGATTAATCTCGTTGTTATATTTTTTAGGCAGCTCTAGAAATACATGCGAAGGATTTTTTGTTTTTATTGTATTAAAATGAATTTCTAAAAACCGAGTTTACGTAAATATTGTAAACTCCAATACAAGGTCAATTTTTTAAAATTTGATTTCCACCATTTGGTCATGAATAGTTGCAATAATCGCTTGTTTCGTTTCTCATTATTATCTGGCATTTGAGGAACTAACTTTATATGCTTTAAAGTCCAATGGAGTACCACGTGATTTGTGTATAAAATCTTACTTTTTACATTGTACAGCTTAATAGTTCCAGCTTATAACTTCATTTTGCAATTGAATTTCATTAGTGTCAAATAAAACTTACATTGAAGACATACAAGGATGTTCAAAATGATTATTCTCGTTGTTATATTTTTTATGCAGCTCTAGAAATACATGCGAAGGATTTTTTGTTTTTATTGTATTAAAATGAATTTCTAAAAACCGAGTTTACGTAAATATTGTAAACTCCAATACAAGGTCAATTTTTTAAAATTTGATTTCCACCATTTGGTCATGAATAGTTGCAATAATCGCTTGTTTCGTTTCTCATTATTATCTGGCATTTTAAGAACTAACTTTATATGCTTTAAAGTCCAATGGAGTACTACGTGATTTGTGTATAAAATCTTACTTTTTACATAGTACACCTAAATAGTTCCAGCTTATAACTTCGTTTTTCTATTAAATTTCATTAGTGTCAAATAAAACTTACATTGAAGGCATACAAGGATGTTCACAATAATTATTCTCGTTGTTATATTTTTTATGCAGCTCTAGAAATACATGCGAAGGATTTTTTGTTTTTATTGTATTAAAATGAATTTCTAAAAACCGAGTTTACGTAAATATTGTAACCTCCAATAAAAGGTCAATTTTTTAAAATTTGATTTCCACCATTTGGTCATGAATAGTTGCAATAATCGCTTGTTTCGTTTCTCATTATTATCTGGCATTTGAGGAACTAACTTTATATGCTTTAAAGTCCAATGGAGTACCACGTGATTTGTGTATAAAATCTTACTTTTTACATTGTACAGCTTAATAGTTCCAGCTTATAACTTCGTTTTGCTATAAAATTTCATTATTGTCACATAAAACTTACTTTGAAGGCATACAAGGATGTTCAAAATGATTAATCTCGTTGTTATATTTTTTAGGCAGCTCTAGAAATAGATGCGAAGGATTTTTTGTTTTTATTGTGTTATAATGAATATCTAAAAACCGAGTTTACGTAAATATTGTAACCTCCAATACAAGGTCAATTTTTTAAAATTTGATTTCCACCATTTGGTCTTTTGGTCGTGAATCGTTGCAATAATCGCTTGTTTCTTTTCTCTTTGTTATATAGTATTTTTATGAACTGAATTCATATGTTTTAAAGTCCAATGGGGTACCACGTGACTTGTATTTAAAATCTTACTTTTTACATTGTACAGCTTAATAGTTCCAGCTTATAACTTCGTTTTGCTATAAAATTTCATTATTGTCACATAAAACTTACTTTGAAGGCATACAAGGATGTTCAAAATGATTAATCTCGTTGTTATATTTTTTATGCAGCTCTAGAAATACATGCGAAGGATTTTTTGTTTTTATTGTAATAAAATGAATTTCTAAAAACCGAGTTTACGTAAATATTGTAAACTCCAATACAAGGTCAATTTTTAAAAATTTGATTTCCACCATTTGGTCATGAATAGTTGCAATAATCGCTTGTTTCGTTTCTCATTATTATCTGGCATTTTAAGAACTAACTTTATATGCTTTAAAGTCCAATGGAGTACCAAGTGATTTGTGTATAAAATCTTACTTTTTACATAGTACACCTAAATAGTTCCAGCTTATAACTTCGTTTTTCTATTAAATTTCATTAGTGTCAAATAAAACTTACATTGAAGGCATACAAGGATGTTCAAAATAATTATTCTCGTTGTTATATTTTTTATGCAGCTCTAGAAATACATGCGAAGGATTTTTTGTTTTTATTGTATTAAAATGAATTTCTAAAAACCGAGTTTACGTAAATATTGTAAACTCCAATACAAGGTCAATTTTTTAAAATTTGATTTCCACCATTTGGTCATGAATAGTTGCAATTATCGCTTGTTTCGTTTCTCATTATTATCTGGCATTTGAGGAACTCACTTTATATGCTTTAAAGTCCAATGGAGTACCAAGTGATTTGTGTATAAAATCTTACTTTTTACATGGTACACCTAAATAGTTCCAGCTTATAACTTCGTTTTTCTATTAAATTTCATTAGTGTCAAATAAAACTTACATTGAAGGCATACAAGGATGTTCAAAATAATTATTCTCGTTGTTATATTTTTTATGCAGCTCTAGAAATACATGCGAAGAATTTTTTGCTTTTATTGTATTAAAATGAATTTCTAAAAACCGAGTTTACGTAAATATTGTAAACTCCAATACAAGGTCAATTTTTTAAAATTTTATTTCCACCATTTGGTCATGAATAGTTGCAATTATCGCTTGTTTCGTTTCTCATTATTATCTGGCATTTGAGGAACTCACTTTATATGCTTTAAAGTCCAATGGAGTACCAAGTGATTTGTGTATAAAATCTTACTTTTTACATGGTACACCTAAATAGTTCCAGCTTATAACTTCGTTTTTCTATTAAATTTCATTAGTGTCAAATAAAACTTACATTGAAGACATACAAGGATGTTTAAAATGATTATTCTCGTTGTTATATTTTTTATGCAGCTCTAGAAATACATGCGAAGGATTTTTTGTTTTTATTGTATTAAAATGAATTTCTAAAAACCGAGTTTACGTAAATATTGTAAACTCCAATACAAGGTCAATTTTTTAAAATTTGATTTCCACCATTTGGTCATGAATAGTTGCAATAATCGCTTGTTTCGTTTCACACTATTATCTGGCATTTTAGGAACTAACTTTATATGCCTTAAAGTCCAATGGAGTACTACGTGATTTGTGTATAAAATCTTACTTTTTACATAGTACACCTAAATAGTTCCAGCTTATAACTTCGTTTTTCTATTAAATTTCATTAGTGTCAAATAAAACTTACATTGAAGGCATACAAGGATGTTCACAATAATTATTCTCGTTGTTATATTTTTTATGCAGCTCTAGAAATACATGCGAAGGATTTTTTGTTTTTATTGTATTAAAATGAATTTCTAAAAACCGAGTTTACGTAAATATTGTAACCTCCAATACAAGGTCAATTTTTTAAAATTTGATTTCCACCATTTGGTCATGAATAGTTGCAATAATCGCTTGTTTCGTTTCTCATTATTATCTGGCATTTAAGAAACTAACTTTATATGCTTTAAAGTCCAATGGAGTACCACGTGATTTGTGTATAAAATCTTACTTTTTACATGGTACACCTAAATAGTTCCAGCTTATAACTTCGTTTTTCTATTAAATTTCATTAGTGTCAAATAAAACTTACATTGAAGGCATACAAGGATGTTCAAAATAATTATTCTCGTTGTTATATTTTTTATGCAGCTCTAGAAATACATGCGAAGAATTTTTTGCTTTTATTGTATTAAAATGAATTTCTAAAAACCGAGTTTACGTAAATATTGTAAACTCCAATACAAGGTCAATTTTTTAAAATTTGATTTCCACCATTTGGTCATGAATAGTTGCAATAATCGCTTGTTTCTTTTCTCATTATTATCTGGCATTTGAGGAACTCACTTTATATGCTTTAAAGTCCAATGGAGTACCAAGTGATTTGTGTATAAAATCTTACTTTTTACATGGTACACCTAAATAGTTCCAGCTTATAACTTCGTTTTTCTATTAAATTTCATTAGTGTCAAATAAAACTTACATTGAAGGCATACAAGGATGTTCAAAATAATTATTCTCGTTGTTATATTTTTTATGCAGCTCTAGAAATACATGCGAAGGATTTTTTGTTTTTATTGTATTAAAATGAATTTCTAAAAACCGAGTTTACGTAAATATTGTAACCTCCAATACAAGGTCAATTTTTTAAAATTTGATTTCCACCATTTGGTCATGAATAGTTGCAATAATCGCTTGTTTCGTTTCTCATTATTAACTGGCATTTGAGGAACTAACTTTATATGCTTTAAAGTCCAATGGAGTACCACGTGATTTGTGTATAAAATCTTACTTTTTACATTGTACAGCTTAATAGTTCCAGCTTATAACTTCGTTTTGCTATAAAATTTCATTATTGTCACATAAAACTTACTTTGAAGGCATACAAGGATGTTCAAAATGATTAATCTCGTTGTTATATTTTTTAGGCAGCTCTAGAAATAGATGCGAAGGATTTTTTGTTTTTATTGTGTTATAATGAATATCTAAAAACCGAGTTTACGTAAATATTGTAACCTCCAATACAAGGTCAATTTTTTAAAATTTGATTTCCACCATTTGGTCTTTTGGTCATGAATAGTTGCAATAATCGCTTGTTTCTTTTCTCTTTGTTATATGGTATTTTTATGAACTGAATTCATATGTTTTAAAGTCCAATGGGGTACCACGTGACTTGTATTTAAAATCTTACTTTTTACAGTGTACAGCTTAATAGTTCCAGCTTATAACTTCATTTTGCAATTGAATTTCATTAGTGTCAAATAAAACTTACATTGAAGACATACAAGGATGTTCAAAATGATTAATCTCGTTGTTATATTTTTTATGCAGCTCTAGAAATACATGCGAAGGATTTTTTGTTTTTATTGTATTAAAATGAATTTCTAAAAACCGAGTTTACGTAAATATTGTAAACTCCAATACAAGGTCAATTTTTTAAAATTTGATTTCCACCATTTGGTCATGAATAGTTGCAATAATCGCTTGTTTCGTTTCACACTATTATCTGGCATTTTAGGAACTAACTTTATATGCCTTAAAGTCCAATGGAGTACTACGTGATTTGTGTATAAAATCTTACTTTTTACATAGTACACCTAAATAGTTCCAGCTTATAACTTCGTTTTTCTATTAAATTTCATTAGTGTCAAATAAAACTTACATTGAAGGCATACAAGGATGTTCACAATAATTATTCTCGTTGTTATATTTTTTAGGCAGCTCTAGAAATACATGCGAAGGATTTTTTGTTTTTATTGTATTAAAATGAATTTCTAAAAACCGAGTTTACGTAAATATTGTAACCTCCAATACAAGGTCAATTTTTTAAAATTTGATTTCCACCATTTGGTCATGAATAGTTGCAATAATCGCTTGTTTCGTTTCTCATTATTATCTGGCATTTGAGGAACTAACTTTATATGCTTTAAAGTCCAATGGAGTACCACGTGATTTGTGTATAATATCTTACTTTTTACATAGTACACCTAAATAGTTCCAGCTTATAACTTCGTTTTTCTATAAAATTTCATTATTGTCACATAAAACTTACTTTGAAGGCATACAAGGATGTTCAAAATGATTAATCTCGTTGTTATATTTTTATGCAGCTCTAGAAATACATGCGAAGGATTTTTTGTTTTTATTGTATTAAAATGAATTTCTAAAAACCGAGTTTACGTAAATATTGTAACCTCCAATACAAGGTCAATTTTTTAAAATTTGATTTCCACCATTTGGTCATGAATAGTTGCAATAATCGCTTGTTTCGTTTCTCATTATTATCTGGCATTTGAGGAACTAACTTTATATGCTTTAAAGTCCAATGGAGTACCACGTGATTTGTGTATAAAATCTTACTTTTTACATTGTACAGCTTAATAGTTCCAGCTTATAACTTCGTTTTTCTATTAAATTTCATTAGTGTCAAATAAAACTTACATTGAAGGCATACAAGGATGTTCAAAATAATTATTCTCGTTGTTATATTTTTTATGCAGCTCTAGAAATACATGCGAAGGATTTTTTGTTTTTATTGTATTAAAATGAATTTCTAAAAACCGAGTTTACGTAAATATTGTAAACTCCAATACAAGGTCAATTTTTTAAAATTTGATTTCCACCATTTGGTCTTTTGGTCATGAATAGTTGCAATAATCGCTTGTTTCTTTTCTCTTTGTTATATGGTATTTTTATGAACTGAATTCATATGTTTTAAAGTCCAATGGGGTACCACGTGACTTGTATTTAAAATCTTACTTTTTACAGTGTACAGCTTAATAGTTCTAGCTTATAACTTCATTTTGCAATTGAATTTCATTAGTGTCAAATAAAACTTACATTGAAGACATACAAGGATGTTCAAAATGATTATTCTCGTTGTTATATTTTTTATGCAGCTCTAGAAATACATGCGAAGGATTTTTTGTTTTTATTGTATTAAAATGAATTTCTAAAAACCGAGTTTACGTAAATATTGTAAACTCCAATACAAGGTCAATTTTTTAAAATTTGATTTCCACCATTTGGTCATGAATAGTTGCAATAATCGCTTGTTTCGTTTCACACTATTATCTGGCATTTTAGGAACTAACTTTATATGCCTTAAAGTCCAATGGAGTACTACGTGATTTGTGTATAAAATCTTACTTTTTACATTGTACAGCTTAATAGTTCCAGCTTATAACTTCGTTTTGCTATAAAATTTCATTATTGTCACATAAAACTTACTTTGAAGGCATACAAGGATGTTCAAAATGATTAATCTCGTTGTTATATTTTTTATGCAGCTCTAGAAATACATGCGAAGGATTTTTTGTTTTTATTGTATTAAAATGAATTTCTAAAAACCGAGTTTACGTAAATATTGTAACCTCCAATACAAGGTCAATTTTTTAAAATTTGATTTCCACCATTTGGTCATGAATAGTTGCAATAATCGCTTGTTTCGTTTCTCATTATTATCTGGCATTTGAGGAACTAACTTTATATGCTTTAAAGTCCAATGGAGTACCACGTGATTTGTGTATAATATCTTACTTTTTACATAGTACACCTAAATAGTTCCAGCTTATAACTTCGTTTTTCTATAAAATTTCATTATTGTCACATAAAACTTACTTTGAAGGCATACAAGGATGTTCAAAATGATTAATCTCGTTGTTATATTTTTATGCAGCTCTAGAAATACATGCGAAGGATTTTTTGTTTTTATTGTATTAAAATGAATTTCTAAAAACCGAGTTTACGTAAATATTGTAAACTCCAATACAAGGTCAATTTTTTAAAATTTGATTTCCACCATTTGGTCATGAATAGTTGCAATAATCGCTTGTTTCGTTTCTCATTATTATCTGGCATTTGAGGAACTAACTTTATATGCTTTAAAGTCCAATGGAGTACCACGTGATTTGTGTATAAAATCTTACTTTTTACATTGTACAGCTTAATAGTTCCAGCTTATAACTTCGTTTTGCTATAAAATTTCATTATTGTCACATAAAACTTACTTTGAAGGCATAAAAGGATGTTCAAAATGATTAATCTCGTTGTTATATTTTTTATGCAGCTCTAGAAATAGATGCGAAGGATTTTTTGTTTTTATTGTGTTATAATGAATATCTAAAAACCGAGTTTACGTAAATATTGTAAACTCCAATACAAGGTCAATTTTTTAAAATTTGATTTCCACCATTTGGTCATGAATAGTTGCAATAATCGCTTGTTTCGTTTCTCATTATTATCTGGCATTTGAGGAACTAACTTTATATGCTTTAAAGTCCAATGGAGTACCACGTGATTTGTGTATAAAATCTTACTTTTTACATTGTACAGCTTAATAGTTCCAGCTTATAACTTCGTTTTGCTATAAAATTTCATTATTGTCACATAAAACTTACTTTGAAGGCATAAAAGGATGTTCAAAATGATTAATCTCGTTGTTATATTTTTTATGCAGCTCTAGAAATAGATGCGAAGGATTTTTTGTTTTTATTGTATTAAAATGAATTTCTAAAAACCGAGTTTACGTAAATATTGTAACCTCCAATACAAGGTCAATTTTTTAAAATTTGATTTCCACCATTTGGTCTTGTGGTCTTGAATCGTTGCAATAATCGCTTGTTTCGTTTCTCATTATTATCTGGCATTTGAGGAACTAACTTTATATGCTTTAAAGTCCAATGGAGTACCACGTGATTTGTGTATAATATCTTACTTTTTACATAGTACACCTAAATAGTTCCAGCTTATAACTTCGTTTTTCTATAAAATTTCATTATTGTCACATAAAACTTACTTTGAAGGCATACAAGGATGTTCAAAATGATTAATCTCGTTGTTATATTTTTATGCAGCTCTAGAAATAGATGCGAAGGATTTTTTGTTTTTATTGTGTTATAATGAATATCTAAAAACCGAGTTTACGTAAATATTGTAAACTCCAATACAAGGTCAATTTTTTAAAATTTGATTTCCACCATTTGGTCATGAATAGTTGCAATAATCGCTTGTTTCGTTTCTCATTATTATCTGGCATTTGAGGAACTAACTTTATATGCTTTATAGTCCAATGGAGTACCACGTGATTTGTGTATAATATCTTACTTTTTACATAGTACACCTAAATAGTTCCAGCTTATAACTTCGTTTTTCTATAAAATTTCATTATTGTCACATAAAACTTACTTTGAAGGCATACAAGGATGTTCAAAATGATTAATCTCGTTGTTATATTTTTATGCAGCTCTAGAAATAGATGCGAAGGATTTTTTGTTTTTATTGTATTATACTGAATTTCTAAAAACCGCGTTTACGTAAATATTGTAAACTCCAATACAAGGTCAATTTTTTAAAATTTGATTTCTACCATTTGGTCTTTTGGTCTTGAATCGTTGCAATAATCGCTTGTTTCGTTTCTCATTATTATCTGGCATTTGAGGAACTAACTTTATATGCTTTAAAGTCCAATGGAGTACCACGTGATTTGTGTATAAAATCTTACTTTTTACATTGTACAGCTTAATAGTTCCAGCTTATAACTTCGTTTTTCTATTAAATTTCATTAGTGTCAAATAAAACTTACATTGAAGGCATACAAGGATGTTCAAAATAATTATTCTCGTTGTTATATTTTTTATGCAGCTCTAGAAATACATGCGAAGGATTTTTTGTTTTTATTGTATTAAAATGAATTTCTAAAAACCGAGTTTACGTAAATATTGTAAACTCCAATACAAGGTCAATTTTTTAAAATTTGATTTCCACCATTTGGTCATGAATAGTTGCAATAATCGCTTGTTTCGTTTCTCATTATTATCTGGCATTTGAGGAACTGTCTTTATATGCTTTAAAGTCCAATGGGGTACCACGTGACTTGTATTTAAAATCTTACTTTTTACATTGTACAGCTTAATAGTTCCAGCTTATAACTTCGTTTTGCTATAAAATTTCATTATTGTCACATAAATCTTACTTTGAAGGCATACAAGGATGTTCAAAATGATTAATCTCGTTGTTATATTTTTATGCAGCTCTAGAAATAGATGCGAAGGATTTTTTGTTTTTATTGTATTATACTGAATTTCTAAATACCGAGTTTACGTAAATGTTGTAAACTCCAATACAAGGTCAATTTTTTAAAATTTGATTTCTACCATTTGGTCATGAATAGTTGCAATAATCGCTTGTTTCTTTTCTCTTTGTTATATGGTATTTTTATGAACTGAATTCATATGTTTTAAAGTTCAATGGGGTACCACGTGACTTGTATTTAAAATCTTACTTTTTACATTGTACAGCTTAATAGTTCCAGCTTATAACTTCGTTTTGCTATAAAATTTCATTATTGTCACATAAAACTTACTTTGAAGGCATACAAGGATGTTCAAAATGATTAATCTCGTTGTTATATTTTTATGCAGCTCTAGAAATACATGCGAAGGATTTTTTGTTTTTATTGTATTAAAATGAATTTCTAAAAACCGAGTTTACGTAAATATTGTAACCTCCAATACAAGGTCAATTTTTTAAAATTTGATTTCCACCATTTGGTCTTGTGGTCTTGAATCGTTGCAATAATCGCTTGTTTCGTTTCTCATTATTATCTGGCATTTGAGGAACTAACTTTATATGCTTTAAAGTCCAATGGAGTACCACGTGATTTGTGTATAATATCTTACTTTTTACATAGTACACCTAAATAGTTCCAGCTTATAACTTCGTTTTTCTATAAAATTTCATTATTGTCACATAAAACTTACTTTGAAGGCATACAAGGATGTTCAAAATGATTAATCTCGTTGTTATATTTTTATGCAGCTCTAGAAATAGATGCGAAGGATTTTTTGTTTTTATTGTGTTATAATGAATATCTAAAAACCGAGTTTACGTAAATATTGTAAACTCCAATACAAGGTCAATTTTTTAAAATTTGATTTCCACCATTTGGTCATGAATAGTTGCAATAATCGCTTGTTTCGTTTCTCATTATTATCTGGCATTTGAGGAACTAACTTTATATGCTTTATAGTCCAATGGAGTACCACGTGATTTGTGTATAATATCTTACTTTTTACATAGTACACCTAAATAGTTCCAGCTTATAACTTCGTTTTTCTATAAAATTTCATTATTGTCACATAAAACTTACTTTGAAGGCATACAAGGATGTTCAAAATGATTAATCTCGTTGTTATATTTTTATGCAGCTCTAGAAATAGATGCGAAGGATTTTTTGTTTTTATTGTATTATACTGAATTTCTAAAAACCGCGTTTACGTAAATATTGTAAACTCCAATACAAGGTCAATTTTTTAAAATTTGATTTCTACCATTTGGTCTTTTGGTCTTGAATCGTTGCAATAATCGCTTGTTTCGTTTCTCATTATTATCTGGCATTTGAGGAACTAACTTTATATGCTTTAAAGTCCAATGGAGTACCACGTGATTTGTGTATAAAATCTTACTTTTTACATTGTACAGCTTAATAGTTCCAGCTTATAACTTCGTTTTTCTATTAAATTTCATTAGTGTCAAATAAAACTTACATTGAAGGCATACAAGGATGTTCAAAATAATTATTCTCGTTGTTATATTTTTTATGCAGCTCTAGAAATACATGCGAAGGATTTTTTGTTTTTATTGTATTAAAATGAATTTCTAAAAACCGAGTTTACGTAAATATTGTAAACTCCAATACAAGGTCAATTTTTTAAAATTTGATTTCCACCATTTGGTCATGAATAGTTGCAATAATCGCTTGTTTCGTTTCTCATTATTATCTGGCATTTGAGGAACTGTCTTTATATGCTTTAAAGTCCAATGGGGTACCACGTGACTTGTATTTAAAATCTTACTTTTTACATTGTACAGCTTAATAGTTCCAGCTTATAACTTCGTTTTGCTATAAAATTTCATTATTGTCACATAAATCTTACTTTGAAGGCATACAAGGATGTTCAAAATGATTAATCTCGTTGTTATATTTTTATGCAGCTCTAGAAATAGATGCGAAGGATTTTTTGTTTTTATTGTATTATACTGAATTTCTAAATACCGAGTTTACGTAAATGTTGTAAACTCCAATACAAGGTCAATTTTTTAAAATTTGATTTCTACCATTTGGTCATGAATAGTTGCAATAATCGCTTGTTTCTTTTCTCTTTGTTATATGGTATTTTTATGAACTGAATTCATATGTTTTAAAGTTCAATGGGGTACCACGTGACTTGTATTTAAAATCTTACTTTTTACATTGTACAGCTTAATAGTTCCAGCTTATAACTTCGTTTTGCTATAAAATTTCATTATTGTCACATAAAACTTACTTTGAAGGCATACAAGGATGTTCAAAATGATTAATCTCGTTGTTATATTTTTTATGCAGCTCTAGAAATAGATGCGAAGAATTTTTTGTTTTTATTGTGTTATGATGAATATCTAAAAACCTAGTTTATGTAAATATTGTAACCTCCAATACAAGGTCAATTTTTTAAAATTTGATTTCCACCATTTGGTCATGAATAGTTGCAATAATCGCTTGTTTCTTTTCTTTTTGTTATATGGTATTTTTATGAACTGAATTCATATGTTTTAAAGTCCAATGGGGTACCAAGTGATTTGTATTTAAAATCTTACTTTTTACATTGTACAGCTTAATTGTTCCAGCTTATAACTTCGTTTTGCTATAAAATTTCATTATTGTCACATAAAACTTACTTTGAAGGCATACAAGGATGTTCAAAATGATTAATCTCGTTGTTATATTTTTATGCAGCTCTAGAAATAGATGCGAAGGATTTTTTGTTTTTATTGTAATATACTGAATTTCTAAAAACCGAGTTTACGTAAATATTGTAAACTCCAATACAAGGTCAATTTTTTAAAATTTGATTTCCACCATTTGGTCTTTTGGTCGTGAATCGTTGCAATAATCGCTTGTTTCTTTTCTCTTTGTTATATGGTATTTTTATGAACTGAATTCATATGTTTTAAAGTCCAATGGGGTACCACGTGACTTGTATTTAAAATCTTACTTTTTACATTGTACAGCTTAATAGTTCCAGCTTATAACTTCGTTTTGCTATAAAATTTCATTATTGTCACATAAATCTTACTTTGAAGGCATACAAGGATGTTCAAAATGATTAATCTCGTTGTTATATTTTTATGCAGCTCTAGAAATAGATGCGAAGGATTTTTTGTTTTTATTGTATTATACTGAATTTCTAAAAACCGCGTTTACGTAAATATTGTAAACTCCAATACAAGGTCAATTTTTTAAAATTTGATTTCCACCATTTGGTCTTTTGGTCGTGAATCGTTGCAATAATCGCTTGTTTCTTTTCTCTTTGTTATATGGTATTTTTATGAACTGAATTCATATGTTTTAAAGTCCAATGGGGTACCACGTGACTTGTATTTAAAATCTTACTTTTTACATTGTACAGCTTAATAGTTCCAGCTTATAACTTCGTTTTGCTATAAAATTTCATTATTGTCACATAAAACTTACTTTGAAGGCATACAAGGATGTTCAAAATGATTAATCTCGTTGTTATATTTTTTATGCAGCTCTAGAAATAGATGCGAAGGATTTTTTGTTTTTATTGTATTATACTGAATTTCTAAAAACCGCGTTTACGTAAATATTGTAAACTCCAATACAAGGTCAATTTTTTAAAATTTGATTTCCACCATTTGGTCTTTTGGTCGTGAATCGTTGCAATAATCGCTTGTTTCTTTTCTCTTTGTTATATGGTATTTTTATGAACTGAATTCATATGTTTTAAAGTCCAATGGGGTACCACGTGACTTTTATTTAAAATCTTACTTTTTACATTGTACAGCTTAATAGTTCCAGCTTATAACTTCGTTTTGCTATAAAATTTCATTATTGTCACATAAATCTTACTTTGAAGGCATACAAGGATGTTCAAAATGATTAATCTCGTTGTTATATTTTTATGCAGCTCTAGAAATACATGCGAAGGATTTTTTGTTTTTATTGTATTATACTGAATTTCTAAAAACCGCGTTTACGTAAATATTGTAAACTTCAATACAAATTCAATTTTTTAAAATTTGATTTCTACCATTTGGTCATAAATAGTTGCAATAATCGCTTGTTTCTTTTCTCTTTGTTATATGGTATTTTTATGAACTGAATTCATATGTTTTAAAGTCCAATGGGGTACCAAGTGATTTGTATTTAAAATCTTACTTTTTACATTGTACAGCTTAATTGTTCCAGCTTATAACTTCGTTTTGCTATAAAATTTCATTATTGTCACATAAAACTTACTTTGAAGGCATACAAGGATGTTCAAAATGATTAATCTCGTTGTTATATTTTTTATGCAGCTCTAGAAATACATGCGAAGGATTTTTTGTTTTTATTGTATTAAAATGAATTTCTAAAAACCGAGTTTACGTAAATATTGTAAACTCCAATACAAGGTCAATTTTTTAAAATTTGATTTCCACCATTTGGTCTTTTGGTCGTGAATCGTTGCAATAATCGCTTGTTTCTTTTCTCTTTGTTATATGGTATTTTTATGAACTGAATTCATATGTTTTAAAGTCCAATGGGGTACCACGTGACTTGTATTTAAAATCTTACTTTTTACATTGTACAGCTTAATAGTTCCAGCTTATAACTTCGTTTTGCTATAAAATTTCATTATTGTCACATAAATCTTACTTTGAAGGCATACAAGGATGTTCAAAATGATTAATCTCGTTGTTATATTTTTATGCAGCTCTAGAAATAGATGCGAAGGATTTTTTGTTTTTATTGTATTATACTGAATTTCTAAAAACCGCGTTTACGTAAATATTGTAAACTCCAATACAAGGTCAATTTTTTAAAATTTGATTTCCACCATTTGGTCTTTTGGTCGTGAATCGTTGCAATAATCGCTTGTTTCTTTTCTCTTTGTTATATGGTATTTTTATGAACTGAATTCATATGTTTTAAAGTCCAATGGGGTACCACGTGACTTGGGTATAAAATCATTCCTTTCACAAAGCACACCTAAATAGTTCCAGCTTATAACTTCGTTTTGCAATTGAATTTCATTAGTGTCAAATAAAACTTACATTGAAGGCATACAAGGATGTTCAAAATAATTATTCTCGTTGTTATATTTTTTATGCAGCTCTAGAAATACATGCGAAGGATTTTTTGTTTTTATTGTATTAAAATGAATTTCTAAAAACCGAGTTTACGTAAATATTGTAAACTCCAATACAAGGTCAATTTTTTAAAATTTGATTTCCACCATTTGGTCTTTTGGTCATGAATAGTTGCAATAATCGCTTGTTTCTTTTCTCTTTGTTATATGGTATTTTTATGAACTGAATTCATATGTTTTAAAGTCCAATGGGGTACCACGTGACTTGTATTTAAAATCTTACTTTTTACAGTGTACAGCTTAATAGTTCTAGCTTATAACTTCATTTTGCAATTGAATTTCATTAGTGTCAAATAAAACTTACATTGAAGACATACAAGGATGTTCAAAATGATTATTCTCGTTGTTATATTTTTTATGCAGCTCTAGAAATACATGCGAAGGATTTTTTGTTTTTATTGTATTAAAATGAATTTCTAAAAACCGAGTTTACGTAAATATTGTAAACTCCAATACAAGGTCAATTTTTTAAAATTTGATTTCCACCATTTGGTCATGAATAGTTGCAATAATCGCTTGTTTCGTTTCACACTATTATCTGGCATTTTAGGAACTAACTTTATATGCCTTAAAGTCCAATGGAGTACTACGTGATTTGTGTATAAAATCTTACTTTTTACATTGTACAGCTTAATAGTTCCAGCTTATAACTTCGTTTTTCTATTAAATTTCATTAGTGTCAAATAAAACTTACATTGAAGGCATACAAGGATGTTCAAAATAATTATTCTCGTTGTTATATTTTTTATGCAGCTCTAGAAATACATGCGAAGGATTTTTTGTTTTTATTGTATTAAAATGAATTTCTAAAAACCGAGTTTACGTAAATATTGTAACCTCCAATACAAGGTCAATTTTTTAAAATTTGATTTCCACCATTTGGTCATGAATAGTTGCAATAATCGCTTGTTTCGTTTCTCATTATTATCTGGCATTTGAGGAACTAACTTTATATGCTTTAAAGTCCAATGGAGTACCACGTGATTTGTGTATAAAATCTTACTTTTTACATTGTACAGCTTAATAGTTCCAGCTTATAACTTCGTTTTTCTATTAAATTTCATTAGTGTCAAATAAAACTTACATTGAAGGCATACAAGGATGTTCAAAATAATTATTCTCGTTGTTATATTTTTTATGCAGCTCTAGAAATACATGCGAAGGATTTTTTGTTTTTATTGTATTAAAATGAATTTCTAAAAACCGAGTTTACGTAAATATTGTAAACTCCAATACAAGGTCAATTTTTTAAAATTTGATTTCCACCATTTGGTCTTTTGGTCATGAATAGTTGCAATAATCGCTTGTTTCTTTTCTCTTTGTTATATGGTATTTTTATGAACTGAATTCATATGTTTTAAAGTCCAATGGGGTACCACGTGACTTGTATTTAAAATCTTACTTTTTACAGTGTACAGCTTAATAGTTCCAGCTTATAACTTCATTTTGCAATTGAATTTCATTAGTGTCAAATAAAACTTACATTGAAGACATACAAGGATGTTCAAAATGATTATTCTCGTTGTTATATTTTTTATGCAGCTCTAGAAATACATGCGAAGGATTTTTTGTTTTTATTGTATTAAAATGAATTTCTAAAAACCGAGTTTACGTAAATATTGTAAACTCCAATACAAGGTCAATTTTTTAAAATTTGATTTCCACCATTTGGTCATGAATAGTTGCAATAATCGCTTGTTTCGTTTCACACTATTATCTGGCATTTTAGGAACTAACTTTATATGCCTTAAAGTCCAATGGAGTACTACGTGATTTGTGTATAAAATCTTACTTTTTACATTGTACAGCTTAATAGTTCCAGCTTATAACTTCGTTTTGCTATAAAATTTCATTATTGTCACATAAAACTTACTTTGAAGGCATACAAGGATGTTCAAAATGATTAATCTCGTTGTTATATTTTTTATGCAGCTCTAGAAATACATGCGAAGGATTTTTTGTTTTTATTGTATTAAAATGAATTTCTAAAAACCGAGTTTACGTAAATATTGTAACCTCCAATACAAGGTCAATTTTTTAAAATTTGATTTCCACCATTTGGTCATGAATAGTTGCAATAATCGCTTGTTTCGTTTCTCATTATTATCTGGCATTTGAGGAACTAACTTTATATGCTTTAAAGTCCAATGGAGTACCACGTGATTTGTGTATAATATCTTACTTTTTACATAGTACACCTAAATAGTTCCAGCTTATAACTTCGTTTTTCTATAAAATTTCATTATTGTCACATAAAACTTACTTTGAAGGCATACAAGGATGTTCAAAATGATTAATCTCGTTGTTATATTTTTATGCAGCTCTAGAAATACATGCGAAGGATTTTTTGTTTTTATTGTATTAAAATGAATTTCTAAAAACCGAGTTTACGTAAATATTGTAAACTCCAATACAAGGTCAATTTTTTAAAATTTGATTTCCACCATTTGGTCATGAATAGTTGCAATTATCGCTTGTTTCGTTTCTCATTATTATCTGGCATTTGAGGAACTAACTTTATATGCTTTAAAGTCCAATGGAGTACCACGTGATTTGTGTATAAAATCTTACTTTTTACATTGTACAGCTTAATAGTTCCAGCTTATAACTTCGTTTTGCTATAAAATTTCATTATTGTCACATAAAACTTACTTTGAAGGCATAAAAGGATGTTCAAAATGATTAATCTCGTTGTTATATTTTTTATGCAGCTCTAGAAATAGATGCGAAGGATTTTTTGTTTTTATTGTGTTATAATGAATATCTAAAAACCGAGTTTACGTAAATATTGTAAACTCCAATACAAGGTCAATTTTTTAAAATTTGATTTCCACCATTTGGTCATAAATAGTTGCAATAATCGCTTGTTTCGTTTCTCATTATTATCTGGCATTTGAGGAACTAACTTTATATGCTTTAAAGTCCAATGGAGTACCACGTGATTTGTGTATAATATCTTATTTTTTACATAGTACACCTAAATAGTTCCAGCTTATAACTTCGTTTTTCTATAAAATTTCATTATTGTCACATAAAACTTACTTTGAAGGCATACAAGGATGTTCAAAATGATTAATCTCGTTGTTATATTTTTATGCAGCTCTAGAAATACATGCGAAGGATTTTTTGTTTTTATTGTATTAAAATGAATTTCTAAAAACCGAGTTTACGTAAATATTGTAACCTCCAATACAAGGTCAATTTTTTAAAATTTGATTTCCACCATTTGGTCTTGTGGTCTTGAATCGTTGCAATAATCGCTTGTTTCGTTTCTCATTATTATCTGGCATTTGAGGAACTAACTTTATATGCTTTAAAGTCCAATGGAGTACCACGTGATTTGTGTATAATATCTTACTTTTTACATAGTACACCTAAATAGTTCCAGCTTATAACTTCGTTTTTCTATAAAATTTCATTATTGTCACATAAAACTTACTTTGAAGGCATACAAGGATGTTCAAAATGATTAATCTCGTTGTTATATTTTTATGCAGCTCTAGAAATAGATGCGAAGGATTTTTTGTTTTTATTGTGTTATAATGAATATCTAAAAACCGAGTTTACGTAAATATTGTAAACTCCAATACAAGGTCAATTTTTTAAAATTTGATTTCCACCATTTGGTCATGAATAGTTGCAATAATCGCTTGTTTCGTTTCTCATTATTATCTGGCATTTGAGGAACTAACTTTATATGCTTTATAGTCCAATGGAGTACCACGTGATTTGTGTATAATATCTTACTTTTTACATAGTACACCTAAATAGTTCCAGCTTATAACTTCGTTTTTCTATAAAATTTCATTATTGTCACATAAAACTTACTTTGAAGGCATACAAGGATGTTCAAAATGATTAATCTCGTTGTTATATTTTTATGCAGCTCTAGAAATAGATGCGAAGGATTTTTTGTTTTTATTGTATTATACTGAATTTCTAAAAACCGCGTTTACGTAAATATTGTAAACTCCAATACAAGGTCAATTTTTTAAAATTTGATTTCTACCATTTGGTCTTTTGGTCTTGAATCGTTGCAATAATCGCTTGTTTCGTTTCTCATTATTATCTGGCATTTGAGGAACTAACTTTATATGCTTTAAAGTCCAATGGAGTACCACGTGATTTGTGTATAAAATCTTACTTTTTACATTGTACAGCTTAATAGTTCCAGCTTATAACTTCGTTTTTCTATTAAATTTCATTAGTGTCAAATAAAACTTACATTGAAGGCATACAAGGATGTTCAAAATAATTATTCTCGTTGTTATATTTTTTATGCAGCTCTAGAAATACATGCGAAGGATTTTTTGTTTTTATTGTATTAAAATGAATTTCTAAAAACCGAGTTTACGTAAATATTGTAAACTCCAATACAAGGTCAATTTTTTAAAATTTGATTTCCACCATTTGGTCATGAATAGTTGCAATAATCGCTTGTTTCGTTTCTCATTATTATCTGGCATTTGAGGAACTAACTTTATATGCTTTAAAGTCCAATGGGGTACCACGTGACTTGTATTTAAAATCTTACTTTTTACATTGTACAGCTTAATAGTTCCAGCTTATAACTTCGTTTTGCTATAAAATTTCATTATTGTCACATAAATCTTACTTTGAAGGCATACAAGGATGTTCAAAATGATTAATCTCGTTGTTATATTTTTATGCAGCTCTAGAAATAGATCCGAAGGATTTTTTGTTTTTATTGTATTATACTGAATTTCTAAATACCGAGTTTACGTAAATGTTGTAAACTCCAATACAAGGTCAATTTTTTAAAATTTGATTTCTACCATTTGGTCATGAATAGTTGCAATAATCGCTTGTTTCTTTTCTCTTTGTTATATGGTATTTTTATGAACTGAATTCATATGTTTTAAAGTTCAATGGGGTACCACGTGACTTGTATTTAAAATCTTACTTTTTACATTGTACAGCTTAATAGTTCCAGCTTATAACTTCGTTTTGCTATAAAATTTCATTATTGTCACATAAAACTTACTTTGAAGGCATACAAGGATGTTCAAAATGATTAATCTCGTTGTTATATTTTTTATGCAGCTCTAGAAATAGATGCGAAGAATTTTTTGTTTTTATTGTGTTATGATGAATATCTAAAAACCTAGTTTATGTAAATATTGTAACCTCCAATACAAGGTCAATTTTTTAAAATTTGATTTCCACCATTTGGTCATGAATAGTTGCAATAATCGCTTGTTTCTTTTCTTTTTGTTATATGGTATTTTTATGAACTGAATTCATATGTTTTAAAGTCCAATGGGGTACCAAGTGATTTGTATTTAAAATCTTACTTTTTACATTGTACAGCTTAATTGTTCCAGCTTATAACTTCGTTTTGCTATAAAATTTCATTATTGTCACATAAAACTTACTTTGAAGGCATACAAGGATGTTCAAAATGATTAATCTCGTTGTTATATTTTTATGCAGCTCTAGAAATAGATGCGAAGGATTTTTTGTTTTTATTGTAATATACTGAATTTCTAAAAACCGCGTTTACGTAAATATTGTAAACTCCAATACAAGGTCAATTTTTTAAAATTTGATTTCCACCATTTGGTCTTTTGGTCGTGAATCGTTGCAATAATCGCTTGTTTCTTTTCTCTTTGTTATATGGTATTTTTATGAACTGAATTCATATGTTTTAAAGTCCAATGGGGTACCACGTGACTTGTACTTAAAATCTTACTTTTTACATTGTACAGCTTAATAGTTCCAGCTTATAACTTCGTTTTGCTATTAAATTTCATTAGTGTCAAATAAAACTTACTTTGAAGACATACAAGGATGTTCAAAATGATTATTCTCGTTGTTATATTTTTTATGCAGCTCTAGAAATACATGCGAAGGATTTTTTGTTTTTATTGTATTATACTGAATTTCTAAAAACCGCGTTTACGTAAATATTGTAAACTTCAATACAAATTCAATTTTTTAAAATTTGATTTCTACCATTTGGTCATGAATAGTTGCAATAATCGCTTGTTTCTTTTCTCTTTGTTATATGGTATTTTTATGAACTGAATTCATATGTTTTAAAGTCCAATGGGGTACCAAGTGATTTGTATTTAAAATCTTACTTTTTACATTGTACAGCTTAATTGTTCCAGCTTATAACTTCGTTTTGCTATAAAATTTCATTATTGTCACATAAAACTTACTTTGAAGGCATACAAGGATGTTCAAAATGATTAATCTCGTTGTTATATTTTTTATGCAGCTCTAGAAATAGATGCGAAGGATTTTTTGTTTTTATTGTATTATACTGAATTTCTAAAAACCGAGTTTACGTAAATATTGTAAACTCCAATACAAGGTCAATTTTTTAAAATTTGATTTCCACCATTTGGTCTTTTGGTCGTGAATCGTTGCAATAATCGCTTGTTTCTTTTCTCTTTGTTATATGGTATTTTTATGAACTGAATTCATATGTTTTAAAGTCCAATGGGGTACCACGTGACTTGTATTTAAAATCTTACTTTTTACATTGTACAGCTTAATAGTTCCAGCTTATAACTTCGTTTTGCTATAAAATTTCATTATTGTCACATAAATCTTACTTTGAAGGCATACAAGGATGTTCAAAATGATTAATCTCGTTGTTATATTTTTATGCAGCTCTAGAAATAGATGCGAAGGATTTTTTGTTTTTATTGTATTATACTGAATTTCTAAAAACCGCGTTTACGTAAATATTGTAAACTCCAATACAAGGTCAATTTTTTAAAATTTGATTTCCACCATTTGGTCTTTTGGTCGTGAATCGTTGCAATAATCGCTTGTTTCTTTTCTCTTTGTTATATGGTATTTTTATGAACTGAATTCATATGTTTTAAAGTCCAATGGGGTACCACGTGACTTGTATTTAAAATCTTACTTTTTACATTGTACAGCTTAATAGTTCCAGCTTATAACTTCGTTTTGCTATTAAATTTCATTAGTGTCAAATAAAACTTACTTTGAAGACATACAAGGATGTTCAAAATGATTATTCTCGTTGTTATATTTTTTATGCAGCTCTAGAAATACATGCGAAGGATTTTTTGTTTTTATTGTACTATACTGAATTTCTAAAAACCGCGTTTACGTAAATATTGTAAACTTCAATACAAATTCAATTTTTTAAAATTTGATTTCTACCATTTGGTCATGAATAGTTGCAATAATCGCTTGTTTCTTTTCTCTTTGTTATATGGTATTTTTATGAACTGAATTCATATGTTTTAAAGTCCAATGGGGTACCAAGTGATTTGTATTTAAAATCTTACTTTTTACATTGTACAGCTTAATTGTTCCAGCTTATAACTTCGTTTTGCTATAAAATTTCATTATTGTCACATAAAACTTACTTTGAAGGCATACAAGGATGTTCAAAATGATTAATCTCGTTGTTATATTTTTTATGCAGCTCTAGAAATAGATGCGAAGAATTTTTTGTTTTTATTGTGTTATAATGAATATCTAAAAACCTAGTTTATGTAAATATTGTAAACTCCAATACAAGGTCAATTTTTTAAAATTAGATTTCTACCATTTGGTCATGAATAGTTGCAATAATCGCTTGTTTCTTTTCTCTTTGTTATATGGTATTTTTATGAACTGAATTCATATGTTTTAAAGTCCAATGGGGTACCACGTGACTTGTATTTAAAATCTTACTTTTTACATTGTACAGCTTAATAGTTCCAGCTTATAACTTCGTTTTGCTATAAAATTTCATTATTGTCACATAAAACTTACTTTGAAGGCATACAAGGATGTTCAAAATGATTAATCTCGTTGTTATATTTTTATGCAGCTCTAGAAATACATGCGAAGGATTTTTTGTTTTTATTGTAATATACTGAATTTCTAAAAACCGCGTTTACGTAAATATTGTAAACTCCAATACAAGGTCAATTTTTTAAAATTTGATTTCCACCATTTGGTCTTTTGGTCGTGAATCGTTGCAATAATCGCTTGTTTCTTTTCTCTTTGTTATATGGTATTTTTATGAACTGAATTCATATGTTTTAAAGTCCAATGGGGTACCACGTGACTTGTATTTAAAATCTTACTTTTTACATTGTACAGCTTAATAGTTCCAGCTTATAACTTCGTTTTGCTATAAAATTTCATTATTGTCACATAAAACTTACTTTGAAGGCATACAAGGATGTTCAAAATGATTAATTTCGTTGTTATATTTTTTAAGCAGCTCTAGAAAAACATGCGAAGGATTTTTTTTTTTTATTGTATTAAAATGAATTTCTAAAAACCGAGTTTACGTAAATATTGTAAACTCCAATACAAGGTCAATTTTTTAAAATTTGATTTCTACCATTTGGTCATGAATAGTTGCAATAATCGCTTGTTTCTTTTCTCTTTGTTATATGGTATTTTTATGAACTGAATTCATATGTTTTAAAGTCCAATGGGGTACCACGTGACTTGTATTTAAAATCTTACTTTTTACATTGTACAGCTTAATAGTTCCAGCTTATAACTTCGTTTTGCTATAAAATTTCATTTTTGTCACATAAAACTTACATTGAAGGCATACAAGGATGTTCAAAATGATTAATCTCGTTGTTATATTTTTATGCAGCTCTAGAAATAGATGCGAAGGATTTTTTGTTTTTATTGTATTATACTGAATTTCTAAAAACCGCGTTTACGTAAATATTGTAAACTCCAATACAAGGTCAATGTTTTAAAATTTGATTTCCACCATTTGGTCTTTTGGTCGTGAATCGTTGCAATAATCGCTTGTTTCTTTTCTCTTTGTTATATGGAATTTTTATGAACTGAATTCATATGCTTTAAAGTCCAATGGGGTACCACGTGACTTGGGTATAAAATCATTCCTTTCACAAAGCACACCTAAATAGTTCCAGCTTATAACTTCGTTTTGCTATTAAATTTCATTAGTGTCAAATAAAACTTACTTTGAAGACATACAAGGATGTTCAAAATGATTATTCTCGTTGTTATATTTTTTATGCAGCTCTAGAAATACATGCGAAGGATTTTTTGTTTTTATTGTATTATACTGAATTTCTAAAAACCGCGTTTACGTAAATATTGTAAACTTCAATACAAGGTCAATTTTTTAAAATTTGATTTCTACCATTTGGTCATGAATAGTTGCAATAATCGCTTGTTTCTTTTCTCTTTGTTATATGGTATTTTTATGAACTGAATTCATATGTTTTAAAGTCCAATGGGGTACCAAGTGATTTGTATTTAAAATCTTACTTTTTACATTGTACAGCTTAATTGTTCCAGCTTATAACTTCGTTTTGCTATAAAATTTCATTATTGTCACATAAAACTTACTTTGAAGGCATACAAGGATGTTCAAAATGATTAATCTCGTTGTTATATTTTTTATGCAGCTCTAGAAATAGATGCGAAGAATTTTTTGTTTTTATTGTGTTATAATGAATATCTAAAAACCTAGTTTATGTAAATATTGTAACCTCCAATACAAGGTCAATTTTTTAAAATTTGATTTCCACCATTTGGTCATGAATAGTTGCAATAATCGCTTGTTTCGTTTCTCATTATTATCTGGCATTTGAGGAACTAACTTTATATGCTTTAAAGTCCAATGGAGTACCACGTGATTTGTGTATAAAATCTTACTTTTTACATTGTACAGCTTAATTGTTCCAGCTTATAACTTCGTTTTGCTATAAAATTTCATTATTGTCACATAAAACTTACATTGAAGGCATACAAGGATGTTCAAAATGATTAATCTCGTTGTTATATTTTTTATGCAGCTCTAGAAATAGATGCGAAGGATTTTTTGTTTTTATTGTATTATACTGAATTTCTAAAAACCGCGTTTACGTAAATATTGTAAACTTCAATACAAGGTCAATTTTTTAAAATTTAATTTCTACCATTTGGTCATGAATAGTTGCAATAATCGCTTGTTTCTTTTCTCTTTGTTATATGGTATTTTTATGAACTGAATTCATATGTTTTAAAGTCCAATGGGGTACCAAGTGATTTGTATTTAAAACCTCACTTTTTACATTGTACAGCTTAATTGTTCCAGCTTATAACTTCGTTTTGCTATAAAATTTCATTATTGTCACATAAAACTTACTTTGAAGGCATACAAGGATGTTCAAAATGATTAATCTCGTTGTTATATTTTTTATGCAGCTCTAGAAATAGATGCGAAGAATTTTTTGTTTTTATTGTGTTATAATGAATATCTAAAAACCTAGTTTATGTAAATATTGTAACCTCCAATACAAGGTCAATTTTTTAAAATTTGATTTCCACCATTTGGTCATGAATAGTTGCAATAATCGCTTGTTTCTTTTCTCTTTGTTATATGGTATTTTTATGAACTGAATTCATATGTTTTAAAGTCCAATGGGGTACCAAGTGATTTGTATTTAAAATCTTACTTTTTACATTGTACAGCTTAATTGTTCCAGCTTATAACTTCGTTTTGCTATAAAATTTCATTATTGTCACATAAAACTTACTTTGAAGGCATACAAGGATGTTCAAAATGATTAATCTCGTTGTTATATTTTTTATGCAGCTCTAGAAATAGATGCGAAGGATTTTTTGTTTTTATTGTATTATACTGAATTTCTAAAAACCGCGTTTACGTAAATATTGTAAACTTCAATACAAGGTCAATTTTTTAAAATTTGATTTCTACCATTTGGTCATGAATAGTTGCAATAATCGCTTGTTTCTTTTCTCTTTGTTATATGGTATTTTTATGAACTGAATTCATATGTTTTAAAGTCCAATGGGGTACCAAGTGATTTGTATTTAAAATCTTACTTTTTACATTGTACAGCTTAATTGTTCCAGCTTATAACTTCGTTTTGCTATTAAATTTCATTAGTGTCAAATAAAACTTACTTTGAAGACATACAAGGATGTTCAAAATGATTATTCTCGTTGTTATATTTTTTATGCAGCTCTAGAAATACATGCGAAGGATTTTTTGTTTTTATTGTATTATACTGAATTTCTAAAAACCGCGTTTACGTAAATATTGTAAACTTCAATACAAGGTCAATTTTTTAAAATTTGATTTCTACCATTTGGTCATGAATAGTTGCAATAATCGCTTGTTTCTTTTCTCTTTGTTATATGGTATTTTTATGAACTGAATTCATATGTTTTAAAGTCCAATAGGGTACCAAGTGATTTGTATTTAAAATCTTACTTTTTACATAGTACACCTAAATAGTGCCAGCTTATAACTTCGTTTTTCTATTAAATTTCATTAGTGTCAAATAAAACTTACATTGAAGGCATACAAGGATGTTCAAAATAATTATTCTCGTTGTTATATTTTTTATGCAGCTCTAGAAATACATGCGAAGGATTTTTTATTTTTATTGTATTAAAATGAATTTCTAAAAACCGAGTTTACGTAAATATTGTAAACTCCAATACAAGGTCAATTTTTTAAAATTTGATTTCTACCATTTGGTCATGAATAGTTGCAATAATCGCTTGTTTCTTTTCTCTTTGTTATATGGTATTTTTATGAACTGAATTCATATGTTTTAAAGTCCAATGGGGTACCACGTGACTTGTATTTAAAATCTTACTTTTTACATTGTACAGCTTACTAGTTCCAGCTTATAACTTCGTTTTGCTATAAAATTTCATTTTTGTCACATAAAACTTACTTTGAAGGCATACAAGGATGTTCAAAATGATTAATCTCGTTGTTATATTTTTATGCAGCTCTAGAAATAGATGCGAAGGATTTTTTGTTTTTATTGTATTATACTGAATTTCTAAAAACCGCGTTTACGTAAATATTGTAAACTCCAATACAAGGTCAATTTTTTAAAATTTGATTTCCACCATTTGGTCTTTTGGTCGTGAATCGTTGCAATAATCGCTTGTTTCTTTTCTCTTTGTTATATGGTATTTTTATGAACTGAATTCATATGTTTTAAAGTCCAATGGGGTACCACGTGACTTGTATTTAAAATCTTACTTTTTACATTGTACTGGTTAATAGTTCCAGCTTATAACTTCGTTTTGCTATAAAATTTCATTATTGTCACATAAAACTTACTTTGAAGGCATACAAGGATGTTCAAAATGATTAATTTCGTTGTTATATTTTTTAAGCAGCTCTAGAAAAACATGCGAAGGATTTTTTGTTTTTATTGTATTAAAATGAATTTCTAAAAACCGAGTTTACGTAAATATTGTAAACTCCAATACAAGGTCAATTTTTTAAAATTTGATTTCTACCATTTGGTCATGAATAGTTGCAATAATCGCTTGTTTCTTTTCTCTTTGTTATATGGTATTTTTATGAACTGAATTCATATGTTTTAAAGTCCAATGGGGTACCACGTGACTTGTATTTAAAATCTTACTTTTTACATTGTACAGCTTAATAGTTCCAGCTTATAACTTCGTTTTGCTATAAAATTTCATTTTTGTCACATAAAACTTACTTTGAAGGCATACAAGGATGTTCAAAATGATTAATCTCGTTGTTATATTTTTATGCAGCTCTAGAAATAGATGCGAAGGATTTTTTGTTTTTATTGTAATATACTGAATTTCTAAAAACCGCGTTTACGTAAATATTGTAAACTCCAATACAAGGTCAATTTTTTAAAATTTGATTTCCACCATTTGGTCTTTTGGTCGTGAATCGTTGCAATAATCGCTTGTTTCTTTTCTCTTTGTTATATGGTATTTTTATGAACTGAATTCATATGTTTTAAAGTCCAATGGGGTACCACGTGACTTGTATTTAAAATCTTACTTTTTACATTGTACAGCTTAATAGTTCCAGCTTATAACTTCGTTTTGCTATTAAATTTCATTAGTGTCAAATAAAACTTACTTTGAAGGCATACAAGGATGTTCAAAATGATTAATCTCGTTGTTATATTTTTATGCAGCTCTAGAAATAGATGCGAAGGATTTTTTGTTTTTATTGTATTATACTGAATTTCTAAAAACCGCGTTTACGTAAATATTGTAAACTTCAATACAAGGTCAATTTTTTAAAATTTGATTTCTACCATTTGGTCATGAATAGTTGCAATAATCGCTTGTTTCTTTTCTCTTTGTTATATGGTATTTTTATGAACTGAATTCATATGTTTTAAAGTCCAATGGGGTACCACGTGACTTGTATTTAAAATCTTACTTTTTACATTGTACTGGTTAATAGTTCCAGCTTATAACTTCGTTTTGCTATAAAATTTCATTATTGTCACATAAAACTTACTTTGAAGGCATACAAGGATGTTCAAAATGATTAATTTCGTTGTTATATTTTTTAAGCAGCTCTAGAAAAACATGCGAAGGATTTTTTGTTTTTATTGTATTAAAATGAATTTCTAAAAACCGAGTTTACGTAAATATTGTAAACTCCAATACAAGGTCAATTTTTTAAAATTTGCTTTCTACCATTTGGTCATGAATAGTTGCAATAATCGCTTGTTTCTTTTCTCTTTGTTATATGGTATTTTTATGAACTGAATTCATATGTTTTAAAGTCCAATGGGGTACCACGTGACTTGTATTTAAAATCTTACTTTTTACATTGTACAGCTTAATAGTTCCAGCTTATAACTTCGTTTTGCTATAAAATTTCATTTTTGTCACATAAAACTTACTTTGAAGGCATACAAGGATGTTCAAAATGATTAATCTCGTTGTTATATTTTTATGCAGCTCTAGAAATAGATGCGAAGGATTTTTTGTTTTTATTGTAATATACTGAATTTCTAAAAACCGCGTTTACGTAAATATTGTAAACTCCAATACAAGGTCAATTTTTTAAAATTTGATTTCCACCATTTGGTCTTTTGGTCGTGAATCGTTGCAATAATCGCTTGTTTCTTTTCTCTTTGTTATATGGTATTTTTATGAACTGAATTCATATGTTTTAAAGTCCAATGGGGTACCACGTGATTTGTGTATAAAATCTTACTTTTTACATTGTACAGCTTAATAGTTCCAGCTTATAACTTCGTTTTGCTATAAAATTTCATTATTGTCACATAAAACTTACTTTGAAGGCATACAAGGATGTTCAAAATGATTAATCTCGTTGTTATATTTTTATGCAGCTCTAGAAATAGATGCGAAGGATTTTTTGTTTTTATTGTAATATACTGAATTTCTAAAAACCGCGTTTACGTAAATATTGTAAACTCCAATACAAGGTCAATTTTTTAAAATTTGATTTCCACCATTTGGTCATGAATAGTTGCAATAATCGCTTGTTTCGTTTCTCATTATTATCTGGCATTTGAGGAACTAACTTTATATGCTTTAAAGTCCAATGGAGTACCACGTGATTTGTATTTAAAATCTTACTTTTTACATTGTACAGCTTAATAGTTCCAGCTTATAACTTCGTTTTGCTATAAAATTTAATTATTGTCACATAAAACTTACTTTGAAGGCATACAAGGATGTTCAAAATGATTAATCTCGTTGTTATATTTTTATGCAGGTCTAGAAATAGATGCGAAGGATTTTTTGTTTTTATTGTAATATACTGAATTTCTAAAAACCGCGTTTACGTAAATATTGTAAACTCCAATACAAGGTCAATTTTTTAAAATTTGATTTCCACCATTTGGTCTTTTGGTCGTGAATCGTTGCAATAATCGCTTGTTTCTTTTCTCTTTGTTATATGGTATTTTTATGAACTGAATTCATATGTTTTAAAGTCCAATGGGGTACCACGTGACTTGTATTTAAAATCTTACTTTTTACATAGTACACCTAAATAGTTCCAGCTTATAACTTCGTTTTTCTATTAAATTTCATTAGTGTCAAATAAAACTTACATTGAAGGCATACAAGGATGTTCAAAATAATTATTCTCGTTGTTATATTTTTTATGCAGCTCTAGAAATACATGCGAAGGATTTTTTTTTTTTATTGTATTAAAATGAATTTCTAAAAACCGAGTTTACGTAAATATTGTAAACTCCAATACAAGGTAAATTTTTTAAAATTTGATTTCCACCATTTGGTCATGAATAGTTGCAATAATCGCTTGTTTCTTTTCTCTTTGTTATATGGTATTTTTATGAACTGAATTCATATGTTTTAAAGTCCAATGGGGTACCACGTGACTTGTATTTAAAATCTTACTTTTTACATTGTACTGGTTAATAGTTCCAGCTTATAACTTCGTTTTGCTATAAAATTTCATTATTGTCACATAAAACTTACTTTGAAGGCATACAAGGATGTTCAAAATGATTAATTTCGTTGTTATATTTTTTAAGCAGCTCTAGAAAAACATGCGAAGGATTTTTTGTTTTTATTGTATTAAAATGAATTTCTAAAAACCGAGTTTACGTAAATATTGTAACCTCCAATACAAGGTCAATTTTTTAAAATTTGATTTCCACCATTTGGTCATGAATAGTTGCAATAATCGCTTGTTTCGTTTCTCATTATTATCTGGCATTTGAGGAACTAACTTTATATGTTTTAAAGTCCAATGGAGTACCACGTGACTTGTATTTAAAATCTTACTTTTTACATTGTACAGCTTAATAGTTCCAGCTTATAACTTCGTTTTGCTATAAAATTTCTTTATTGTCACATAAAACTTACTTTGAAGGCATACAAGGATGTTCAAAATGATTAATCTCGTTGTTATATTTTTATGCAGCTCTAGAAATAGATGCGAAGGATTTTTTGTTTTTATTGTAATATACTGAATTTCTAAAAACCGCGTTTACGTAAATATTGTAAACTCCAATACAAGGTCAATTTTTTAAAATTTGATTTCCACCATTTGGTCTTTTGGTCGTGAATCGTTGCAATAATCGCTTGTTTCTTTTCTCTTTGTTATATGGTATTTTTATGAACTGAATTCATATGTTTTAAAGTCCAATGGGGTACCACGTGACTTGTATTTAAAATCTTACTTTTTACATAGTACACCTAAATAGTTCCAGCTTATAACTTCGTTTTTCTATTAAATTTCATTAGTGTCAAATAAAACTTACATTGAAGGCATACAAGGATGTTCAAAATAATTATTCTCGTTGTTATATTTTTTATGCAGCTCTAGAAATACATGCGAAGGATTTTTTTTTTTTATTGTATTAAAATGAATTTCTAAAAACCGAGTTTACGTAAATATTGTAAACTCCAATACAAGGTCAATTTTTTAAAATTTGATTTCCACCATTTGGTCATGAATAGTTGCAATAATCGCTTGTTTCTTTTCTCTTTGTTATATGGTATTTTTATGAACTGAATTCATATGTTTTAAAGTCCAATGGGGTACCACGTGACTTGTATTTAAAATCTTACTTTTTACATTGTACAGCTTAATAGTTCCAGCTTATAACTTCGTTTTGCTATAAAATTTCATTTTTGTCACATAAAACTTACTTTGAAGGCATACAAGGATGTTCAAAATGATTAATCTCGTTGTTATATTTTTATGCAGCTCTAGAAATAGATGCGAAGGATTTTTTGTTTTTATTGTATTATACTGAATTTCTAAGAACCGCGTTTACGTAAATATTGTAAACTCCAATACAAGGTCAATGTTTTAAAATTTGATTTCCACCATTTGGTCTTTTGGTCGTGAATCGTTGCAATAATCGCTTGTTTCTTTTCTCTTTGTTATATGGTATTTTTATGAACTGAATACATATGTTTTAAAGTCCAATGGGGTACCACGTGACTTGTATTTAAAATCTTACTTTTTACATTGTACAGGTTAATAGTTCCAGCTTATAACTTCGTTTTGCTATAAAATTTCATTATTGTCACATAAAACTTACTTTGAAGGCATACAAGGATGTTCAAAATGATTAATTTCGTTGTTATATTTTTTAAGCAGCTCTAGAAAAACATGCGAAGGATTTTTTGTTTTTATTGTATTATACTGAATTTCTAAAAACCGCGTTTACGTAAATATTGTAAACTCCAATACAAGGTCAATGTTTTAAAATTTGATTTCCACCATTTGGTCTTTTGGTCGTGAATCGTTGCAATAATCGCTTGTTTCTTTTCTCTTTGTTATATGGAATTTTTATGAACTGAATTCATATGCTTTAAAGTCCAATGGGGTACCACGTGACTTGGGTATAAAATCATTCCTTTCACAAAGCACACCTAAATAGTTCCAGCTTATAACTTCGTTTTGCAATTGAATTTCATTAGTGTCAAATAAAACTTACATTGAAGGCATACAAGGATGTTCAAAATAATTATTCTCGTTGTTATATTTTTTATGCAGCTCTAGAAATACATGCGAAGGATTTTTTGTTTTTATTGTATTAAAAGAATTTCTAAAAACCGAGTTTACGTAAATATTGTAACCTCCAATACAAAGTCAATTTTTTAAAATTTGATTTCCACCATTTGGTCATAAATAGTTGCAATAATCGCTTGTTTCGTTTTACACTATTATCTGGCATTTTAGGAACTAACTTTATATGCCTTAAAGTCCAATGGAGTACTACGTGATTTGTGTATAAAATCTTACTTTTTACATAGTACACCTAAATAGTTCCAGCTTATAACTTCGTTTTTCTATTAAATTTCATTAGTGTCAAATAAAACTTACATTGAAGGCATACAAGGATGTTCACAATAATTATTCTCGTTGTTATATTTTTTATGCAGCTCTAGAAATACATGCGAAGGATTTTTTGTTTTTATTGTATTAAAATGAATTTCTAAAAACCGAGTTTACGTAAATATTGTAACCTCCAATACAAGGTCAATTTTTTAAAATTTGATTTCCACCATTTGGTCATGAATAGTTGCAATAATCGCTTGTTTCGTTTCTCATTATTATCTGGCATTTGAGGAACTAACTTTATATGCTTTAAAGTCCAATGGAGTACCACGTGATTTGTGTATAAAATCTTACTTTTTACATTGTACAGCTTAATAGTTCCAGCTTATAACTTCGTTTTGCTATAAAATTTCATTATTGTCACATAAAACTTACTTTGAAGGCATACAAGGATGTTCAAAATGATTAATCTCGTTATTATATTTTTTAGGCAGCTCTAGAAATAGATGCGAAGGATTTTTTGTTTTTATTGTGTTATAATGAATATCTAAAAACCGAGTTTACGTAAATATTGTAACCTCCAATACAAGGTCAATTTTTTAAAATTTGATTTCCACCATTTGGTCATGAATAGTTGCAATAATCGCTTGTTTCGTTTCTCATTATTATCTGGCATTTGAGGAACTAACTTTATATGCTTTAAAGTCCAATGGAGTACCACGTGATTTGTGTATAATATCTTACTTTTTACATAGTACACATAAATAGTTCCAGCTTATAACTTCGTTTTTCTATTAAATTTCATTAGTGTCAAATAAAACTTACATTGAAGGCATACAAGGATGTTCAAAATAATTATTCTCGTTGTTATATTTTTTATGCAGCTCTAGAAATACATGCGAAGGATTTTTTGTTTTTATTGTATTAAAATGAATTTCTAAAAACCGAGTTTACGTAAATATTGTAAACTCCAATACAAGGTCAATTTTTTAAAATTTGATTTCTACCATTTGGTCATGAATAGTTGCAATAATCGCTTGTTTCTTTTCTCTTTGTTATATGGTATTTTTATGAACTGAATTCATATGTTTTAAAGTCCAATGGGGTACCACGTGACTTGTATTTAAAATCTTACTTTTTACATTGTACAGCTTAATAGTTCCAGCTTATAAATTCGTTTTGCTATAAAATTTCATTATTGTCACATAAATCTTACTTTGAAGGCATACAAGGATGTTCAAAATGATTAATCTCGTTGTTATATTTTTATGCAGCTCTAGAAATAGATGCGAAGGATTTTTTGTTTTTATTGTATTATACTGAATTTCTAAAAACCGCGTTTAGGTAAATATTGTAAACTCCAATACAAGGTCAATTTTTTAAAATTTGATTTCCACCATTTGGTCTTTTGGTCGTGAATCGTTGCAATAATCGCTTGTTTCTTTTCTCTTTGTTATATGGTATTTTTATGAACTGAATTCATATGTTTTAAAGTCCAATGGGGTACCACGTGACTTGTATTTAAAATCTTACTTTTTACATTGTACAGCTTAATAGTTCCAGCTTATAACTTCGTTTTGCTATAAAATTTCATTATTGTCACATAAATCTTACTTTGAAGGCATACAAGGATGTTCAAAATGATTAATCTCGTTGTTATATTTTTATGCAGCTCTAGAAATAGATGCGAAGGATTTTTTGTTTTTATTGTATTATACTGAATTTCTAAATACCGAGTTTACGTAAATGTTGTAAACTCCAATACAAGGTCAATTTTTTAAAATTTGATTTCTACCATTTGGTCATGAATAGTTGCAATAATCGCTTGTTTCTTTTCTCTTTGTTATATGGTATTTTTATGAACTGAATTCATATGTTTTAAATTTCAATGGGGTACCACGTGACTTGTATTTAAAATCTTACTTTTTACATTGTACAGCTTAATAGTTCCAGCTTATAACTTCGTTTTGCTATAAAATTTCATTATTGTCACATAAATTTTACTTTGAAGGCATACAAGGATGTTCAAAATGATTAATTTCGTTGTTATATTTTTTAAGCAGCTCTAGAAAAACATGCGAAGGATTTTTTGTTTTTATTGTATTATACTGAATTTCTAAAAACCGCGTTTACGTAAATATTGTAAACTCCAATACAAGGTCAATGTTTTAAAATTTGATTTCCACCATTTCGTCTTTTGGTCGTGAATCGTTGCAATAATCGCTTGATTCTTTTCTCTTTGTTATATGGAATTTTTATGAACTGAATTCATATGCTTTAAAGTCCAATGGGGTACCACGTGACTTGGGTATAAAATCATTCCTTTCACAAAACACACCTAAATAGTTCCAGCTTATAACTTCGTTTTGCTATTAAATTTCATTAGTGTCAAATAAAACTTACTTTGAAGACATACAAGGATGTTCAAAATGATTATTCTCGTTGTTATATTTTTTATGCAGCTCTAGAAATACATGCGAAGGATTTTTTGTTTTTATTGTATTATACTGAATTTCTAAAAACCGCGTTTACGTAAATATTGTAAACTCCAATACAAGGTCAATGTTTTAAAATTTGATTTCCACCATTTGGTCTTTTGGTCGTGAATCGTTGCAATAATCGCTTGATTCTTTTCTCTTTGTTATATGGAATTTTTATGAACTGAATTCATATGCTTTAAAGTCCAATGGGGTACCACGTGACTTGGGTATAAAATCATTCCTTTCACAAAACACACCTAAATAGTTCCAGCTTATAACTTCGTTTTGCTATTAAATTTCATTAGTGTCAAATAAAACTTACTTTGAAGACATACAAGGATGTTCAAAATGATTATTCTCGTTGTTATATTTTTTATGCAGCTCTAGAAATAGATGCAAAGGATTTTTTGTTTTTATTGTATTAAAATGAATTTCTAAAAACCGAGTTTACGTAAATATTGTAACCTCCAATACAAGGTCAATTTTTTAAAATTTGATTTCCACCATTTGGTCATGAATAGTTGCAATAATCGCTTGTTTCGTTTCTCATTATTATCTGGCATTTGAGGAACTAACTTTATATGCTTTAAAGTCCAATGGAGTACCACGTGATTTGTGTATAAAATCTTACTTTTTACATTGTACAGCTTAATAGTTCCAGCTTATAACTTCGTTTTGCTATAAAATTTCATTATTGTCACATAAATCTTACTTTGAAGGCATACAAGGATGTTCAAAATGATTAATCTCGTTGTTATATTTTTATGCAGCTCTAGAAATACATGCGAAGGATTTTTTGTTTTTATTGTATTATACTGAATTTCTAAAAACCGCGTTTACGTAAATATTGTAACCTCCAATACAAGGTCAATTTTTTAAAATTTGATTTCCACCATTTGGTCATGAATAGTTGCAATAATCGCTTGTTTCGTTTCTCATTATTATCTGGCATTTGAGGAACTAACTTTATATGCTTTAAAGTCCAATGGAGTACCACGTGATTTGTGTATAATATCTTACTTTTTACATAGTACACCTAAATAGTTCCAGCTTATAACTTCGTTTTTCTATTAAATTTCATTAGTGTCAAATAAAACTTACATTGAAGGCATACAAGGATGTTCAAAATAATTATTCTCGTTGTTATATTTTTTATGCAGCTCTAGAAATACATGCGAAGGATTTTTTGTTTTTATTGTATTAAAATGAATTTCTAAAAACCGAGTTTACGTAAATATTGTAAACTCCAATACAAGGTCAATTTTTTAAAATTTGATTTTTACCATTTGGTCATGAATAGTTGCAATAATCGCTTGTTTCTTTTCTCTTTGTTATATGGTATTTTTATGAACTGAATTCATATGTTTTAAAGTCCAATGGGGTACCACGTGACTTGTATTTAAAATCTTACTTTTTACATTGTACAGCTTAATAGTTCCAGCTTATAAATTCGTTTTGCTATAAAATTTCATTATTGTCACATAAATCTTACTTTGAAGGCATACAAGGATGTTCAAAATGATTAATCTCGTTGTTATATTTTTATGCAGCTCTAGAAATAGATGCGAAGGATTTTTTGTTTTTATTGTATTATACTGAATTTCTAAATACCGAGTTTACGTAAATGTTGTAAACTCCAATACAAGGTCAATTTTTTAAAATTTGATTTCTACCATTTGGTCATGAATAGTTGCAATAATCGCTTGTTTCTTTTCTCTTTGTTATATGGTATTTTTATGAACTGAATTCATATGTTTTAAAGTTCAATGGGGTACCACGTGACTTGTATTTAAAATCTTACTTTTTACATTGTACAGCTTAATAGTTCCAGCTTATAACTTCGTTTTGCTATAAAATTTCATTATTGTCACATAAATTTTACTTTGAAGGCATACAAGGATGTTCAAAATGATTAATTTCGTTGTTATATTTTTTAAGCAGCTCTAGAAAAACATGCGAAGGATTTTTTGTTTTTATTGTATTATACTGAATTTCTAAAAACCGCGTTTACGTAAATATTGTAAACTCCAATACAAGGTCAATGTTTTAAAATTTGATTTCCACCATTTCGTCTTTTGGTCGTGAATCGTTGCAATAATCGCTTGATTCTTTTCTCTTTGTTATATGGAATTTTTATGAACTGAATTCATATGCTTTAAAGTCCAATGGGGTACCACGTGACTTGGGTATAAAATCATTCCTTTCACAAAACACACCTAAATAGTTCCAGCTTATAACTTCGTTTTGCTATTAAATTTCATTAGTGTCAAATAAAACTTACTTTGAAGACATACAAGGATGTTCAAAATGATTATTCTCGTTGTTATATTTTTTATGCAGCTCTAGAAATACATGCGAAGGATTTTTTGTTTTTATTGTATTATACTGAATTTTTAAAAACCGCGTTTACGTAAATATTGTAAACTTCAATACAAGGTCAATTTTTTAAAATTTGATTTCTACCATTTGGTCATGAATAGTTGCAATAATCGCTTGTTTCTTTTCTCTTTGTTATATGGTATTTTTATGAACTGAATTCATATGTTTTAAAGTCCAATGGGGTACCACGTGACTTGTATTTAAAATCTTACTTTTTACATTGTACACCTAAATAGTTCCAGCTTATATCTTCGTTTTTCTATTAAATTTCATTAGTATCAAATAAAACTTACATTGAAGGCATACAAGGATGTTCAAAATAATTATTCTCGTTGTTATATTTTTTATGCAGCTCTAGAAATACATGCGAAGGATTTTTTGTTTTTATTGTATTAAAATGAATTTCTAAAAACCGCGTTTACGTAAATATTGTAACCTCCAATACAAGGTCAATTTTTTAAAATTTGATTTCCACCATTTGGTCATGAATAGTTGCAATAATCGCTTGTTTCGTTTCTCATTATTATCTGGCATTTGAGGAACTAACTTTATATGCTTTAAAGTCCAATGGAGTACCACGTGATTTGTGTATAAAATCTTACTTTTTACATAGTACACCTAAATAGTTCCAGCTTATAACTTCGTTTTTCTATTAAATTTCATTAGTATCAAATAAAACTTACATTGAAGGCATACAAGGATGTTCAAAATAATTATTCTCGTTGTTATATTTTTTATGCAGCTCTAGAAATACATGCGAAGGATTTTTTGTTTTTATTGTATTAAAATGAATTTCTAAAAACCGAGTTTACGTAAATATTGTAAACTCCAATACAAGGTCAATTTGTTAAAATTTGATTTCTACCATTTGGTCATGAATAGTTGCAATAATCGCTTGTTTCTTTTCTCTTTGTTATATGGTATTTTTATGAACTGAATTCATATGTTTTAAAGTTCAATGGGGTACCACGTGACTTGTATTTAAAATCTTACTTTTTACATTGTACAGCTTAATAGTTCCAGCTTATAACTTCGTTTTGCTATAAAATTTCATTATTGTCACATAAATTTTACTTTGAAGGCATACAAGGATGTTCAAAATGATTAATTTCGTTGTTATATTTTTTAAGCAGCTCTAGAAAAACATGCGAAGGATTTTTTGTTTTTATTGTATTATACTGAATTTCTAAAAACCGCGTTTACGTAAATATTGTAAACTCCAATACAAGGTCAATGTTTTAAAATTTGATTTCCACCATTTCGTCTTTTGGTCGTGAATCGTTGCAATAATCGCTTGATTCTTTTCTCTTTGTTATATGGTATTTTTATGAACTGAATTCATATGTTTTAAAGTCCAATGGGGTACCACGTGACTTGTATTTAAAATCTTACTTTTTACATTGTACAGCTTAATAGTTCCAGCTTATAACTTCGTTTTGCTATAAAATTTCATTATTGTCACATAAATTTTACTTTGAAGGCATACAAGGATGTTCAAAATGATTAATTTCGTTGTTATATTTTTTAAGCAGCTCTAGAAAAACATGCGAAGGATTTTTTGTTTTTATTGTATTATACTGAATTTCTAAAAACCGAGTTTACGTAAATATTGTAAACTCCAATACAAGGTCAATTTTTTAAAATTTGATTTCTACCATTTGGTCATGAATAGTTGCAATAATCGCTTGTTTCTTTTCTCTTTGTTATATGGTATTTTTATGAACTGAATTCATATGTTTTAAAATCCAATGGGGTACCACGTGACTTGTATTTAAAATCTTACTTTTTACATTGTACAGCTTAATAGTTCCAGCTTATAAATTCGTTTTGCTATAAAATTTCATTATTGTCACATAAATCTTACTTTGAAGGCATACAAGGATGTTCAAAATGATTAATCTCGTTGTTATATTTTTATGCAGCTCTAGAAATAGATGCGAAGGATTTTTTGTTTTTATTGTATTATACTGAATTTCTAAAAACCGCGTTTAGGTAAATATTGTAAACTCCAATACAAGGTCAATTTTTTAAAATTTGATTTCCACCATTTGGTCTTTTGGTCGTGAATCGTTGCAATAATCGCTTGTTTCTTTTCTCTTTGTTATATGGTATTTTTATGAACTGAATTCATATGTTTTAAAGTCCAATGGGGTACCACGTGACTTGTATTTAAAATCTTACTTTTTACATTGTACAGCTTAATAGTTCCAGCTTATAACTTCGTTTTGCTATAAAATTTCATTATTGTCACATAAATCTTACTTTGAAGGCATACAAGGATGTTCAAAATGATTAATCTCGTTGTTATATTTTTATGCAGCTCTAGAAATAGATGCGAAGGATTTTTTGTTTTTATTGTATTATACTGAATTTCTAAATACCGAGTTTACGTAAATGTTGTAAACTCCAATACAAGGTCAATTTTTTAAAATTTGATTTCTACCATTTGGTCATGAATAGTTGCAATAATCGCTTGTTTCTTTTCTCTTTGTTATATGGTATTTTTATGAACTGAATTCATATGTTTTAAAGTTCAATGGGGTACCACGTGACTTGTATTTAAAATCTTACTTTTTACATTGTACAGCTTAATAGTTCCAGCTTATAACTTCGTTTTGCTATAAAATTTCATTATTGTCACATAAATTTTACTTTGAAGGCATACAAGGATGTTCAAAATGATTAATTTCGTTGTTATATTTTTTAAGCAGCTCTAGAAAAACATGCGAAGGATTTTTTGTTTTTATTGTATTATACTGAATTTCTAAAAACCGCGTTTACGTAAATATTGTAAACTCCAATACAAGGTCAATGTTTTAAAATTTGATTTCCACCATTTCGTCTTTTGGTCGTGAATCGTTGCAATAATCGCTTGATTCTTTTCTCTTTGTTATATGGAATTTTTATGAACTGAATTCATATGCTTTAAAGTCCAATGGGGTACCACGTGACTTGGGTATAAAATCATTCCTTTCACAAAACACACCTAAATAGTTCCAGCTTATAACTTCGTTTTGCTATTAAATTTCATTAGTGTCAAATAAAACTTACTTTGAAGACATACAAGGATGTTCAAAATGATTATTCTCGTTGTTATATTTTTTATGCAGCTCTAGAAATACATGCGAAGGATTTTTTGTTTTTATTGTATTATACTGAATTTCTAAAAACCGCGTTTACGTAAATATTGTAAACTTCAATACAAGGTCAATTTTTTAAAATTTGATTTCTACCATTTGGTCATGAATAGTTGCAATAATCGCTTGTTTCTTTTCTCTTTGTTATATGGTATTTTTATGAACTGAATTCATATGTTTTAAAGTCCAATGGGGTACCACGTGACTTGTATTTAAAATCTTACTTTTTACATTGTACACCTAAATAGTTCCAGCTTATAACTTCGTTTTTCTATTAAATTTCATTAGTATCAAATAAAACTTACATTGAAGGCATACAAGGATGTTCAAAATAATTATTCTCGTTGTTATATTTTTTATGCAGCTCTAGAAATACATGCGAAGGATTTTTTGTTTTTATTGTATTAAAATGAATTTCTAAAAACCGCGTTTACGTAAATATTGTAACCTCCAATACAAGGTCAATTTTTTAAAATTTGATTTCCACCATTTGGTCATGAATAGTTGCAATAATCGCTTGTTTCGTTTCTCATTATTATCTGGCATTTGAGGAACTAACTTTATATGCTTTAAAGTCCAATGGAGTACCACGTGATTTGTGTATAAAATCTTACTTTTTACATAGTACACCTAAATAGTTCCAGCTTATAACTTCGTTTTTCTATTAAATTTCATTAGTATCAAATAAAACTTACATTGAAGGCATACAAGGATGTTCAAAATAATTATTCTCGTTGTTATATTTTTTATGCAGCTCTAGAAATACATGCGAAGGATTTTTTGTTTTTATTGTATTAAAATGAATTTCTAAAAACCGAGTTTACGTAAATATTGTAAACTCCAATACAAGGTCAATTTGTTAAAATTTGATTTCTACCATTTGGTCATGAATAGTTGCAATAATCGCTTGTTTCTTTTCTCTTTGTTATATGGTATTTTTATGAACTGAATTCATATGTTTTAAAGTTCAATGGGGTACCACGTGACTTGTATTTAAAATCTTACTTTTTACATTGTACAGCTTAATAGTTCCAGCTTATAACTTCGTTTTGCTATAAAATTTCATTATTGTCACATAAATTTTACTTTGAAGGCATACAAGGATGTTCAAAATGATTAATTTCGTTGTTATATTTTTTAAGCAGCTCTAGAAAAACATGCGAAGGATTTTTTGTTTTTATTGTATTATACTGAATTTCTAAAAACCGCGTTTACGTAAATATTGTAAACTCCAATACAAGGTCAATGTTTTAAAATTTGATTTCCACCATTTCGTCTTTTGGTCGTGAATCGTTGCAATAATCGCTTGATTCTTTTCTCTTTGTTATATGGAATTTTTATGAACTGAATTCATATGCTTTAAAGTCCAATGGGGTACCACGTGACTTGGGTATAAAATCATTCCTTTCACAAAACACACCTAAATAGTTCCAGCTTATAACTTCGTTTTGCTATTAAATTTCATTAGTGTCAAATAAAACTTACTTTGAAGACATACAAGGATGTTCAAAATGATTATTCTCGTTGTTATATTTTTTATGCAGCTCTAGAAATACATGCGAAGGATTTTTTGTTTTTATTGTATTATACTGAATTTCTAAAAACCGCGTTTACGTAAATATTGTAAACTTCAATACAAGGTCAATTTTTTAAAATTTGATTTCTACCATTTGGTCATGAATAGTTGCAATAATCGCTTGTTTCTTTTCTCTTTGTTATATGGTATTTTTATGAACTGAATTCATATGTTTTAAAGTCCAATGGGGTACCACGTGATTTGTATTTAAAATCTTGCTTTTTACATTGTACAGCTTAATTGTTCCAGCTTATAACTTCGTTTTGCTATTAAATTTCATTAGTGTCAAATAAAATTTACATTGAAGGCATACAAGGATGTTCAAAATGATTATTCTCGTTGTTATATTTTTTATGCAGCTCTAGAAATACATGCGAAGGATTTTTTGTTTTTATTGTATTATACTGAATTTCTAAAAACCGCGTTTACGTAAATATTGTAACCTCCAATACAAGGTCAATTTTTTAAAATTTGATTTCCACCATTTGGTCATGAATAGTTGCAATAATCGCTTGTTTCGTTTCTCATTATTATCTGGCATTTGAGGAACTAACTTTATATGCTTTAAAGTCCAATGGAGTACCACGTGATTTGTGTATAAAATCTTACTTTTTACATAGTACACCTAAATAGTTCCAGCTTATAACTTCGTTTTTCTATTAAATTTCATTAGTATCAAATAAAACTTACATTGAAGGCATACAAGGATGTTCAAAATAATTATTCTCGTTGTTATATTTTTTATGCAGCTCTAGAAATACATGCGAAGGATTTTTTGTTTTTATTGTATTAAAATGAATTTCTAAAAACCGAGTTTACGTAAATATTGTAAACTCCAATACAAGGTCAATTTGTTAAAATTTGATTTCTACCATTTGGTCATGAATAGTTGCAATAATCGCTTGTTTCTTTTCTCTTTGTTATATGGTATTTTTATGAACTGAATTCATATGTTTTAAAGTCCAATGGGGTACCACGTGACTTGTATTTAAAATCTTACTTTTTACATTGTACAGCTTAATAGTTCCAGCTTATAACTTCGTTTTGCTATAAAATTTCATTATTGTCACATAAAACTTACTTTGAAGGCATACAAGGATGTTCAAAATAATTATTCTCGTTGTTATATTTTTTATGCAGCTCTAGAAATACATGCGAAGGATTTTTTGTTTTTATTGTATTAAAATGAATTTCTAAAAACCGAGTTTACGTAAATATTGTAAACTCCAATACAAGGTCAATTTTTTAAAATTTGATTTCCACCATTTGGTCATGAATAGTTGCAATAATCGCTTGTTTCGTTTCTCATTATTATCTGGCATTTGAGGAACTAACTTTATATGCTTTAAAGTCCAATGGAGTACCACGTGATTTGTGTATAATATCTTACTTTTTACATAGTACACCTAAATAGTTCCAGCTTATAACTTCGTTTTTCTATTAAATTTCATTAGTGTCAAATAAAACTTACATTGAAGGCATACAAGGATGTTCAAAATAATTATTCTCGTTGTTATATTTTTTATGCAGCTCTAGAAATACATGCGAAGGATTTTTTGTTTTTATTGTATTAAAATGAATTTCTAAAAACCGAGTTTACGTAAATATTGTAAACTCCAATACAAGGTCAATTTTTTAAAATTTGATTTCCACCATTTGGTCATGAATAGTTGCAATAATCGCTTGTTTCGTTTCTCATTATTATCTGGCATTTGAGGAACTAACTTTATATGCTTTAAAGTCCAATGGAGTACCACGTGATTTGTGTATAATATCTTACTTTTTACATAGTACACCTAAATAGTTCCAGCTTATAACTTCGTTTTTCTATAAAATTTCATTATTGTCACATAAAACTTACTTTGAAGGCATACAAGGATGTTCAAAATGATTAATCTCGTTGTTATATTTTTATGCAGCTCTAGAAATAGATGCGAAGGATTTTTTGTTTTTATTGTATTATACTGAATTTCTAAATACCGAGTTTACGTAAATGTTGTAAACTCCAATACAAGGTCAATTTTTTAAAATTTGATTTCCACCATTTGGTCATGAATAGTTGCAATAATCGCTTGTTTCTTTTCTCATTATTATCTGGCATTTGAGGAACTAACTTTATATGCTTTAAAGTCCAATGGAGTACCACGTGATTTGTGTATAAAATCTTACTTTTTACATTGTACAGCTTAATAGTTCCAGCTTATAACTTCGTTTTTCTATTAAATTTCATTAGTGTCAAATAAAACTTACATTGAAGGCATACAAGGATGTTCAAAATAATTATTCTCGTTGTTATATTTTTTATGCAGCTCTAGAAATACATGCGAAGGATTTTTTGTTTTTATTGTATTAAAATGAATATCTAAAAACCGAGTTTACGTAAATATTGTAACCTCCAATACAAAGTCAATTTTTTAAAATTTGATTTCCACCATTTGGTCATGAATAGTTGCAATAATCGCTTGTTTCGTTTCTCATTATTATCTGGCATTTGAGGAACTAACTTTATATGCTTTAAAGTCCAATGGAGTACCACGTGATTTGTGTATAATATCTTACTTTTTACATAGTACACCTAAATAGTTCCAGCTTATAACTTCGTTTTTCTATTAAATTTCATTAGTGTCAAATAAAACTTACATTGAAGGCATACAAGGATGTTCAAAATAATTATTCTCGTTGTTATATTTTTTATGCAGCTCTAGAAATACATGCGAAGGATTTTTTGTTTTTATTGTATTAAAATGAATTTCTAAAAACCGAGTTTACGTAAATATTGTAAACTCCAATACAAGGTCAATTTTTTAAAATTTGATTTCCACCATTTGGTCATGAATAGTTGCAATAATCGCTTGTTTCGTTTCTCATTATTATCTGGCATTTGAGGAACTAACTTTATATGCTTTAAAGTCCAATGGAGTACCACGTGATTTGTGTATAATATCTTACTTTTTACATAGTACACCTAAATAGTTCCAGCTTATAACTTCGTTTTTCTATAAAATTTCATTATTGTCACATAAAACTTACTTTGAAGGCATACAAGGATGTTCAAAATGATTAATCTCGTTGTTATATTTTTATGCAGCTCTAGAAATAGATGCGAAGGATTTTTTGTTTTTATTGTATTATACTGAATTTCTAAAAACCGCGTTTACGTAAATATTGTAAACTCCAATACAAGGTCAATTTTTTAAAATTTGATTTCCACCATTTGGTCTTTTGGTCGTGAATCGTTGCAATAATCGCTTGTTTCTTTTCTCTTTGTTATATGGTATTTTTATGAACTGAATTCATATGTTTTAAAGTCCAATGGAGTACCGCGTGATTTGTATTTAAAATCTTACTTTTTACATTGTACAGCTTAATAGTTCCAGCTTATAACTTCGTTTTGCTATAAAATTTCATTATTGTCACATAAATCTTACTTTGAAGGCATACAAGGATGTTCAAAATGATTAATCTCGTTGTTATATTTTTATGCAGCTCTAGAAATAGATGCGAAGGATTTTTTGTTTTTATTGTATTATACTGAATTTCTAAATACCGAGTTTACGTAAATGTTGTAAACTCCAATACAAGGTCAATTTTTTAAAATTTGATTTCTACCATTTGGTCATGAATAGTTGCAATAATCGCTTGTTTCTTTTCTCTTTGTTATATGGTATTTTTATGAACTGAATTCATATGTTTTAAAGTTCAATGGGGTACCACGTGACTTGTATTTAAAATCTTACTTTTTACATTGTACAGCTTAATAGTTCCAGCTTATAACTTCGTTTTGCTATAAAATTTCATTATTGTCACATAAATTTTACTTTGAAGGCATACAAGGATGTTCAAAATGATTAATTTCGTTGTTATATTTTTTAAGCAGCTCTAGAAAAACATGCGAAGGATTTTTTGTTTTTATTGTATTATACTGAATTTCTAAAAACCGCGTTTACGTAAATATTGTAAACTCCAATACAAGGTCAATGTTTTAAAATTTGATTTCCACCATTTGGTCTTTTGGTCGTGAATCGTTGCAATAATCGCTTGTTTCTTTTCTCTTTGTTATATGGTATTTTTATGAACTGAATTCATATGCTTTAAAGTCCAATGGGGTACCACGTGACTTGGGTATAAAATCATTCCTTTCACAAAGCACACCTAAATAGTTCCAGCTTATAACTTCGTTTTGCTATTAAATTTCATTAGTGTCAAATAAAACTTACTTTGAAGACATACAAGGATGTTCAAAATGATTATTCTCGTTGTTATATTTTTTATGCAGCTCTAGAAATACATGCGAAGGATTTTTTGTTTTTATTGTATTATACTGAATTTCTAAAAACCGCGTTTACGTAAATATTGTAAACTTCAATACAAGGTCAATTTTTTAAAATTTGATTTCTACCATTTGGTCATGAATAGTTGCAATAATCGCTTGTTTCTTTTCTCTTTGTTATATGGTATTTTTATGAACTGAATTCATATGTTTTAAAGTCCAATGGGGTACCAAGTGATTTGTATTTAAAATCTTACTTTTTACATTGTACAGCTTAATTGTTCCAGCTTATAACTTCGTTTTGCTATAAAATTTCATTATTGTCACATAAAACTTACTTTGAAGGCATACAAGGATGTTCAAAATGATTAATCTCGTTGTTATATTTTTTATGCAGCTCTAGAAATAGATGCGAAGAATTTTTTGTTTTTATTGTGTTATAATGAATATCTAAAAACCTAGTTTATGTAAATATTGTAACCTCCAATACAAGGTCAATTTTTTAAAATTTGATTTCCACCATTTGGTCATGAATAGTTGCAATAATCGCTTGTTTCGTTTCTCATTATTATCTGGCATTTGAGGAACTAACTTTATATGCTTTAAAGTCCAATGGAGTACCACGTGATTTGTGTATAAAATCTTACTTTTTACATAGTACACCTAAATAGTTCCAGCTTATAACTTCGTTTTTCTATTAAATTTCATTAGTATCAAATAAAACTTACATTGAAGGCATACAAGGATGTTCAAAATGATTAATCTCGTTGTTATATTTTTATGCAGCTCTAGAAATAGATGCGAAGGATTTTTTGTTTTTATTGTAATATACTGAATTTCTAAAAACCGCGTTTACGTAAATATTGTAAACTCCAATACAAGGTCAATTTTTTAAAATTTGATTTCCACCATTTGGTCTTTTGGTCGTGAATCGTTGCAATAATGGGTACCACGTCGTTGCGTTTTGGGGTACCACGTGACTTGTATTTAAAATCTTACTTTTTACATTGTACAGGTTAATAGTTCCAGCTTATAACTTCGTTTTGCTATAAAATTTCATTATTGTCACATAAAACTTACTTTGAAGGCATACAAGGATGTTCAAAATGATTAATTTCGTTGTTATATTTTTTAAGCAGCTCTAGAAAAACATGCGAAGGATTTTTTGTTTTTATTGTATTAAAATGAATTTCTAAAAACCGAGTTTACGTAAATATTGTAAACTCCAATACAAGGTCAATTTTTTAAAATTTGATTTCTACCATTTGGTCATGAATAGTTGCAATAATCGCTTGTTTCTTTTCTCTTTGTTATATGGTATTTTTATGAACTGAATTCATATGTTTTAAAGTCCAATGGGGTACCACGTGACTTGTATTTAAAATCTTACTTTTTACATTGTACAGCTTAATAGTTCCAGCTTATAACTTCGTTTTGCTATAAAATTTCATTATTGTCACATAAAACTTACTTTGAAGGCATACAAGGATGTTCAAAATGATTAATCTCGTTGTTATATTTTTATGCAGCTCTAGAAATAGATGCGAAGGATTTTTTGTTTTTATTGTATTATACTGAATTTCTAAAAACCGCGTTTACGTAAATATTGTAAACTCCAATACAAGGTCAATTTTTTAAAATTTGATTTCCACCATTTGGTCTTTTGGTCGTGAATCGTTGCAATAATCGCTTGTTTCTTTTCTCTTTGTTATATGGTATTTTTATGAACTGAATTCATATGTTTTAAAGTCCAATGGGGTACCACGTGACTTGTATTTAAAATCTTACTTTTTACATTGTACAGGTTAATAGTTCCAGCTTATAACTTCGTTTTGCTATAAAATTTCATTATTGTCACATAAAACTTACTTTGAAGACATACAAGGATGTTCAAAATGATTAATTTCGTTGTTATAGTTTTTAAGCAGCTCTAGAAAAACATGCGAAGGATTTTTTGTTTTTATTGTATTATACTGAATTTCTAAAAACCGCGTTTACGTAAATATTGTAAACTCCAATACAAGGTCAATTTTTTAAAATTTGATTTCCACCATTTGGTCTTTTGGTCGTGAATCGTTGCAATAATCGCTTGTTTCTTTTCTCTTTGTTATATGGAATTTTTATGAACTGAACTCATATGCTTTAAAGTCCAATGGGGTACCACGTGACTTGGGTATAAAATCATTCCTTTCACAAAGCACACCTAAATAGTTCCAGCTTATAACTTCGTTTTGCAATTGAATTTCATTAGTGTCAAATAAAACTTACATTGAAGGCATACAAGGATGTTCAAAATAATTATTCTCGTTGTTATATTTTTTATGCAGCTCTAGAAATACATGCGAAGGATTTTTTGTTTTTATTGTATTAAAATGAATTTCTAAAAACCGAGTTTACGTAAATATTGTAAACTCCAATACAAGGTCAATTTTTTAAAATTTGATTTCCACCATTTGGTCATAAATAGTTGCAATAATCGCTTGTTTCGTTTCACACTATTATCTGGCATTTTAGGAACTAACTTTATTTGCCTTAAAGTCCAATGGAGTACTACGTGATTTGTGTATAAAATCTTACTTTTTACATAGTACACCTAAATAGTTCCAGCTTATAACTTCGTTTTTCTATTAAATTTCATTAGTGTCAAATAAAACTTACATTGAAGGCATACAAGGATGTTCACAATAATTATTCTCGTTGTTATATTTTTTATGCAGCTCTAGAAATACATGCGAAGGATTTTTTGTTTTTATTGTATTAAAATGAATTTCTAAAAACCGAGTTTACGTGAATATTGTAACCTCCAATACAAGGTCAATTTTTTAAAATTTGATTTCCACCATTTGGTCATGAATAGTTGCAATAATCGCTTGTTTCGTTTCTCATTATTATCTGGCATTTGAGGAACTAACTTTATATGCTTTAAAGTACAATGGAGTACCACGTGATTTGTGTATAAAATCTTACTTTTTACATTGTACAGCTTAATAGTTCCAGCTTATAACTTCGTTTTGCTATAAAATTTCATTATTGTCACATAAAACTTACTTTGAAGGCATACAAGGATGTTCAAAATGATTAATCTCGTTGTTATATTTTTTAGGCAGCTCTAGAAATAGATGCGAAGGATTTTTTGTTTTTATTGTATTAAAATGAATTCCTAAAAACCGAGTTTACGTAAATATTGTAACCTCCAATACAAGGTCAATTTTTTAAAATTTGATTTCCACCATTTGGTCATGAATAGTTGCAATAATCGCTTGTTTCGTTTCTCATTATTATCTGGCATTTGAGGAACTAACTTTATATGCTTTAAAGTCCAATGGAGTACCACGTGATTTGTGTATAATATCTTACTTTTTACATAGTACACCTAAATAGTTCCAGCTTATAACTTCGTTTTTCTATTAAATTTCATTAGTGTCAAATAAAACTTACATTGAAGGCATACAAGGATGTTCAAAATAATTATTCTCGTTGTTATATTTTTTATGCAGCTCTAGAAATACATGCGAAGGATTTTTTGTTTTTATTGTATTAAAATGAATTTCTAAAAACCGAGTTTACGTAAATATTGTAAACTCCAATACAAGGTCAATTTTTTAAAATTTGATTTCTACCATTTGGTCATGAATAGTTGCAATAATCGCTTGTTTCTTTTCTCTTTGTTATATGGTATTTTTATGAACTGAATTCATATGTTTTAAAGTCCAATGGGGTACCACGTGACTTGTATTTAAAATCTTACTTTTTACATTGTACAGCTTAATAGTTCCAGCTTATAACTTCGTTTTGCTATAAAATTTCATTATTGTCACATAAAACTTACTTTGAAGGCATACAAGGATTTTCAAGGATGTTATATTTTTATGCAGCTCTAGAAATAGATGCGAAGGATTTTTTGTTTTTATTGTATTATACTGAATTTCTAAAAACCGCGTTTACGTAAATATTGTAAACTCCAATACAAGGTCAATTTTTTAAAATTTGATTTCCAACATTTGGTCTTTTGGTCGTGAATCGTTGCAATAATCGCTTGTTTCTTTTCTCTTTGTTATATGGTATTTTTATGAACTGAATTCATATGTTTTAAAGTCCAATGGGGTACCACGTGACTTGTATTTAAAATCTTACTTTTTACATTGTACAGCTTAATAGTTCCAGCTTATAACTTCGTTTTGCTATAAAATTTCATTATTGTCACATAAATCTTACTTTGAAGGCATACAAGGATGTTCAAAATGATTAATCTCGTTGTTATATTTTTATGCAGCTCTAGAAATAGATGCGAAGGATTTTTTGTTTTTATTGTATTATACTGAATTTCTAAATACCGAGTTTACGTAAATGTTGTAAACTCCAATACAAGGTCAATTTTTTAAAATTTGATTTCTACCATTTGGTCATGAATAGTTGCAATAATCGCTTGTTTCTTTTCTCTTTGTTATATGGTATTTTTATGAACTGAATTCATATGTTTTAAAGTTCAATGGGGTACCACGTGACTTGTATTTAAAATCTTACTTTTTACATTGTACAGCTTAATAGTTCCAGCTTATAACTTCGTTTTGCTATAAAATTTCTTTATTGTCACATAAATTTTACTTTGAAGGCATACAAGGATGTTCAAAATGATTAATTTCGTTGTTATATTTTTTAAGCAGCTCTAGAAAAACATGCGAAGGATTTTTTGTTTTTATTGTATTATACTGAATTTCTAAAAACCGCGTTTACGTAAATATTGTAAACTCCAATACAAGGTCAATGTTTTAAAATTTGATTTCCACCATTTGGTCTTTTGGTCGTGAATCGTTGCAATAATCGCTTGTTTCTTTTCTCTTTGTTATATGGAATTTTTATGAACTGAATTCATATGCTTTAAAGTCCAATGGGGTACCACGTGACTTGGGTATAAAATCATTCCTTTCACAAAACACACCTAAATAGTTCCAGCTTATAACTTCGTTTTGCTATTAAATTTCATTAGTGTCAAATAAAACTTACTTTGAAGACATACAAGGATGTTCAAAATGATTAATTTCGTTGTTATATTTTTTAAGCAGCTCTAGAAATACATGCGAAGGATTTTTTGTTTTTATTGTATTATACTGAATTTCTAAAAACCGCGTTTACGTAAATATTGTAAACTTCAATACAAGGTCAATTTTTTAAAATTTGATTTCTACCATTTGGTCATGAATAGTTGCAATAATCGCTTGTTTCTTTTCTCTTTGTTATATGGTATTTTTATGAACTGAATTCATATGTTTTAAAGTCCAATGGGGTACCAAGTGATTTGTATTTAAAATCTTACTTTTTACATTGTACAGCTTAATTGTTCCAGCTTATAACTTCGTTTTGCTATAAAATTTCATTATTGTCACATAAAACTTACTATGAAGGCATACAAGGATGTTCAAAATGATTAATCTCGTTGTTATATTTTTTATGCAGCTCTAGAAATAGATGCGAAGAATTTTTTGTTTTTATTGTGTTATAATGAATATCTAAAAACCTAGTTTATGTAAATATTGTAACCTCCAATACAAGGTCAATTTTTTAAAATTTGATTTCCACCATTTGGTCATGAATAGTTGCAATAATCACTTGTTTCGTTTCTCATTATTATCTGGCATTTGAGGAACTAACTTTATATGCTTTAAAGTCCAATGGAGTACCACGTGATTTGTGTATAAAATCTTACTTTTTACATAGTACACCTAAATAGTTCCAGCTTATAACTTCGTTTTGCTATAAAATTTCATTATTGTCACATAAAACTTACTTTGAAGGCATACAAGGATGTTCAAAATGATTAATCTCGTTGTTATATTTTTTATGCAGCTCTAGAAATAGATGCGAAGGATTTTTTGTTTTTATTGTATTATACTGAATTTCTAAAAACCGAGTTTACGTAAATATTGTAAACTCCAATACAAGGTCAATTTTTTAAAATTTGATTTCTACCATTTGGTCATGAATAGTTGCAATAATCGCTTGTTTCTTTTCTCTTTGTTATATGGTATTTTTATGAACTGAATTCATATGTTTTAAAGTCCAATGGGGTACCACGTGACTTGTATTTAAAATCTTACTTTTTACATTGTACAGGTTAATAGTTCCAGCTTATAACTTCGTTTTGCTATAAAATTTCATTATTGTCACATAAAACTTACTTTGAAGGCATACAAGGATGTTCAAAATGATTAATTTCGTTGTTATATTTTTTAAGCAGCTCTAGAAAAACATGCGAAGGATTTTTTGTTTTTATTGTAATAAAATGAATTTCTAAAAACCGAGTTTACGTAAATATTGTAAACTCCAATACAAGGTCAATTTTTTAAAATTTGATTTCCACCATTTGGTCATGAATAGTTGCAAGAATCGCTTGTTTCGTTTCTCATTATTATCTGGCATTTTAAGAACTAACTTTATATGCTTTAAAGTCCAATGGAGTACCAAGTGATTTGTGTATAAAATCTTACTTTTTACATAGTACACCTAAATAGTTCCAGCTTATAACTTCGTTTTTCTATTAAATTTCATTAGTGTCAAATAAAACTTACATTGAAGGCATACAAGGATGTTCAAAATAATTATTCTCGTTGTTATATTTTTTATGCAGCTCTAGAAATACATGCGAAGGATTTTTTGTTTTTATTGTATTAAAATGAATTTCTAAAAACCGAGTTTACGTAAATATTGTAAACTCCAATACAAGGTCAATTTTTTAAAATTTGATTTCCACCATTTGGTCTTTTGGTCGTGAATCGTTGCAATAATCGCTTGTTTCTTTTCTCTTTGTTATATGGAATTTTTATGAACTGAATTCATATGCTTCAAAGTCCAATGGGGTACCACGTGACTTGGGTATAAAATCATTCCTTTCACAAAGCACACCTAAATAGTTCCAGCTTATAACTTCGTTTTGCAATTGAATTTCATTAGTGTCAAATAAAACTTACATTGAAGGCATACAAGGATGTTCAAAATAATTATTCTCGTTGTTATATTTTTTATGCAGCTCTAGAAATACATGCGAAGGATTTTTTGTTTTTATTGTATTAAAATGAATTTCTAAAAACCGAGTTTACGTAAATATTGTAAACTCCAATACAAGGTCAATTTTTTAAAATTTGATTTCCACCATTTGGTCATGAATAGTTGCAATAATCGCTTGTTTCGTTTCTCATTATTATCTGGCGTTTTAAGAACTAACTTTATATGCTTTAAAGTCTAATGGAGTACCACGTTATTTGTGTATAAAATCTTACTTTTTACATAGTACACCTAAATAGTTCCAGCTTATAACTTCGTTTTTCTATTAAATTTCATTAGTGTCAAATAAAACTTACATTGAAGGCATACAAGGATGTTCAAAATAATTATTCTCGTTGTTATATTTTTTATGCAGCTCTAGAAATACATGCTAAGGATTTTTTGTTTTTATTGTATTAAAATGAATTTCTAAAAACCGAGTTTACGTAAATATTGTGAACCCCAATACAAGGTCAATTTTTTAAAATTTGATTTCTACCATTTGGTCATGAATAGTTGCAATAATCGCTTGTTTCTTTTCTCTTTGTTATATAGTATTTTTATGAACTGAATTCATATGTTTTAAAGTCCAATGGGGTACCACGTGACTTGTATTTAAAATCTTACTTTTTACATTGTACAGCTTAATAGTTCCAGCTTATAACTTCGTTTTGCTATAAAATTTCATTATTGTCACATAAAACTTACTTTGAAGGCATACAAGGATGTTCAAAATAATTATTCTCGTTGTTATATTTTTTATGCAGCTCTAGAAATACATGCTAAGGATTTTTTGTTTTTATTGTATTAAAATGAATTTCTAAAAACCGAGTTTACGTAAATATTGTAACCTCCAATACAAGGTCAATTTTTTAAAATTTGATTTCCACCATTTGGTCATGAATAGTTGCAATAATCGCTTGTTTCGTTTCTCATTATTATCTGGCATTTGAGGAACTAACTTTATATGCTTTAAAGTCCAATGGAGTACCACGTGATTTGTGTATAAAATCTTACTTTTTACATTGTACAGCTTAATAGTTCCAGCTTATAACTTCGTTTTGCTATAAAATTTCATTATTGTCACATAAAACTTACTTTGAAGGCATACAAGGATGTTCAAAATGATTAATCTCGTTGTTATATTTTTTAGGCAGCTCTAGAAATAGATGCGAAGGATTTTTTGTTTTTATTGTATTAAAATGAATTCCTAAAAACCGAGTTTACGTAAATATTGTAACCTCCAATACAAGGTCAATTTTTTAAAATTTGATTTCCACCATTTGGTCATGAATAGTTGCAATAATCGCTTGTTTCGTTTCTCATTATTATCTGGCATTTGAGGAACTAACTTTATATGCTTTAAAGTCCAATGGAGTACCACGTGATTTGTGTATAATATCTTACTTTTTACATAGTACACCTAAATAGTTCCAGCTTATAACTTCGTTTTTCTATTAAATTTCATTAGTGTCAAATAAAACTTACATTGAAGGCATACAAGGATGTTCAAAATAATTATTCTCGTTGTTATATTTTTTATGCAGCTCTAGAAATACATGCGAAGGATTTTTTGTTTTTATTGTATTAAAATGAATTTCTAAAAACCGAGTTTACGTAAATATTGTAAACTCCAATACAAGGTCAATTTTTTAAAATTTGATTTCTACCATTTGGTCATGAATAGTTGCAATAATCGCTTGTTTCTTTTCTCTTTGTTATATGGTATTTTTATGAACTGAATTCATATGTTTTAAAGTCCAATGGGGTACCACGTGACTTGTATTTAAAATCTTACTTTTTACATTGTACAGCTTAATAGTTCCAGCTTATAAATTCGTTTTGCTATAAAATTTCATTATTGTCACATAAAACTTACTTTGAAGGCATACAAGGATTTTCAAGGATGTTATATTTTTATGCAGCTCTAGAAATAGATGCGAAGGATTTTTTGTTTTTATTGTATTATACTGAATTTCTAAAAACCGCGTTTACGTAAATATTGTAAACTCCAATACAAGGTCAATGTTTTAAAATTTGATTTCCACCATTTGGTCTTTTGGTCGTGAATCGTTGCAATAATCGCTTGTTTCTTTTCTCTTTGTTATATGGAATTTTTATGAACTGAATTCATATGCTTTAAAGTCCAATGGGGTACCACGTGACTTGGGTATAAAATCATTCCTTTCACAAAACACACCTAAATAGTTCCAGCTTATAACTTCGTTTTGCTATTAAATTTCTTTATTGTCACATAAATTTTACTTTGAAGGCATACAAGGATGTTCAAAATGATTAATCTCGTTGTTATATTTTTATGCAGCTCTAGAAATAGATGCGAAGGATTTTTTGTTTTTATTGTATTATACTGAATTTCTAAATACCGAGTTTACGTAAATGTTGTAAACTCCAATACAAGGTCAATTTTTTAAAATTTGATTTCTACCATTTGGTCATGAATAGTTGCAATAATCGCTTGTTTCTTTTCTCTTTGTTATATGGTATTTTTATGAACTGAATTCATATGTTTTAAAGTTCAATGGGGTACCACGTGACTTGTATTTAAAATCTTACTTTTTACATTGTACAGCTTAATAGTTCCAGCTTATAACTTCGTTTTGCTATAAAATTTCTTTATTGTCACATAAATTTTACTTTGAAGGCATACAAGGATGTTCAAAATGATTAATCTCGTTGTTATATTTTTTATGCAGCTCTAGAAATAGATGCGAAGGATTTTTTGTTTTTATTGTATTATACTGAATTTCTAAAAACCGAGTTTACGTAAATATTGTAAACTCCAATACAAGGTCAATTTTTTAAAATTTGATTTCTACCATTTGGTCATGAATAGTTGCAATAATCGCTTGTTTCTTTTCTCTTTGTTATATGGTATTTTTATGAACTGAATTCATATGTTTTAAAGTCCAATGGGGTACCACGTGACTTGTATTTAAAATCTTACTTTTTACATTGTACAGGTTAATAGTTCCAGCTTATAACTTCGTTTTGCTATAAAATTTCATTATTGTCACATAAAACTTACTTTGAAGGCATACAAGGATGTTCAAAATGATTAATTTCGTTGTTATATTTTTTAAGCAGCTCTAGAAAAACATGCGAAGGATTTTTTGTTTTTATTGTAATAAAATGAATTTCTAAAAACCGAGTTTACGTAAATATTGTAAACTCCAATACAAGGTCAATTTTTTAAAATTTGATTTCCACCATTTGGTCATGAATAGTTGCAAGAATCGCTTGTTTCGTTTCTCATTATTATCTGGCATTTTAAGAACTAACTTTATATGCTTTAAAGTCCAATGGAGTACCAAGTGATTTGTGTATAAAATCTTACTTTTTACATAGTACACCTAAATAGTTCCAGCTTATAACTTCGTTTTTCTATTAAATTTCATTAGTGTCAAATAAAACTTACATTGAAGGCATACAAGGATGTTCAAAATAATTATTCTCGTTGTTATATTTTTTATGCAGCTCTAGAAATACATGCGAAGGATTTTTTGTTTTTATTGTATTAAAATGAATTTCTAAAAACCGAGTTTACGTAAATATTGTAAACTCCAATACAAGGTCAATTTTTTAAAATTTGATTTCCACCATTTGGTCTTTTGGTCGTGAATCGTTGCAATAATCGCTTGTTTCTTTTCTCTTTGTTATATGGAATTTTTATGAACTGAATTCATATGCTTCAAAGTCCAATGGGGTACCACGTGACTTGGGTATAAAATCATTCCTTTCACAAAGCACACCTAAATAGTTCCAGCTTATAACTTCGTTTTGCAATTGAATTTCATTAGTGTCAAATAAAACTTACATTGAAGGCATACAAGGATGTTCAAAATAATTATTCTCGTTGTTATATTTTTTATGCAGCTCTAGAAATACATGCGAAGGATTTTTTGTTTTTATTGTATTAAAATGAATTTCTAAAAACCGAGTTTACGTAAATATTGTAAACTCCAATACAAGGTCAATTTTTTAAAATTTGATTTCCACCATTTGGTCATGAATAGTTGCAATAATCGCTTGTTTCGTTTCTCATTATTATCTGGCGTTTTAAGAACTAACTTTATATGCTTTAAAGTCTAATGGAGTACCACGTTATTTGTGTATAAAATCTTACTTTTTACATAGTACACCTAAATAGTTCCAGCTTATAACTTCGTTTTTCTATTAAATTTCATTAGTGTCAAATAAAACTTACATTGAAGGCATACAAGGATGTTCAAAATAATTATTCTCGTTGTTATATTTTTTATGCAGCTCTAGAAATACATGCTAAGGATTTTTTGTTTTTATTGTATTAAAATGAATTTCTAAAAACCGAGTTTACGTAAATATTGTGAACCCCAATACAAGGTCAATTTTTTAAAATTTGATTTCTACCATTTGGTCATGAATAGTTGCAATAATCGCTTGTTTCTTTTCTCTTTGTTATATAGTATTTTTATGAACTGAATTCATATGTTTTAAAGTCCAATGGGGTACCACGTGACTTGTATTTAAAATCTTACTTTTTACATTGTACAGCTTAATAGTTCCAGCTTATAACTTCGTTTTGCTATAAAATTTCATTATTGTCACATAAAACTTACTTTGAAGGCATACAAGGATGTTCAAAATGATTAATCTCATTGTTATATTTTTTATGCAGCTCTAGAAATACATGCGAAGGATTTTTTGTTTTTATTGTAATAAAATGAATTTCTAAAAACCGAGTTTACGTAAATATTGTAAACTCCAATACAAGGTCAATTTTTTAAAATTTGATTTCCACCATTTGGTCATGAATAGTTGCAATAATCGCTTGTTTCGTTTCTCATTATTATCTGGCATTTTAAGAACTAACTTTATATGCTTTAAAGTCCAATGGAGTACCAAGTGATTTGTGTATAAAATCTTACTTTTTACATAGTACACCTAAATAGTTCCAGCTTATAACTTCGTTTTTCTATTAAATTTCATTAGTGTCAAATAAAACTTACATTGAAGGCATACAAGGATGTTCAAAATAATTATTCTCGTTGTTATATTTTTTATGCAGCTCTAGAAATACATGCGAAGGATTTTTTGTTTTTATTGTATTAAAATGAATTTCTAAAAACCGAGTTTACGTAAATATTGTAAACTCCAATACAAGGTCAATTTTTTAAAATTTGATTTCCACCATTTGGTCATGAATAGTTGCAATTATCGCTTGTTTCGTTTCTCATTATTATCTGGCATTTGAGGAACTCACTTTATATGCTTTAAAGTCCAATGGAGTACCAAGTGATTTGTGTATAAAATCTTACTTTTTACATGGTACACCTAAATAGTTCCAGCTTATAACTTCGTTTTTCTATTAAATTTCATTAGTGTCAAATAAAACTTACATTGAAGGCATACAAGGATGTTCAAAATAATTATTCTCGTTGTTATATTTTTTATGCAGCTCTAGAAATACATGCGAAGAATTTTTTGCTTTTATTGTATTAAAATGAATTTCTAAAAACCGAGTTTACGTGAATATTGTAAACTCCAATACAAGGTCAATTTTTTAAAATTTGATTTCCACCATTTGGTCATGAATAGTTGCAATTATCGCTTGTTTCGTTTCTCATTATTATCTGGCATTTGAGGAACTCACTTTATATGCTTTAAAGTCCAATGGAGTACCAAGTGATTTGTGTATAAAATCTTACTTTTTACATAGTACACCTAAATAGTTCCAGCTTATAACTTCGTTTTTCTATTAAATTTCATTAGTGTCAAATAAAACTGACATTGAAGGCATACAAGGATGTTCAAAATAATTATTCTCGTTGTTATATTTTTTATGCAGCTCTAGAAATACATGCGAAGAATTTTTTGTTTTTATTGTATTAAAATGAATTTCTAAAAACCGAGTTTACGTGAATATTGTAAACTCCAATACAAGGTCAATTTTTTAAAATTTGATTTCCACCATTTGGTCATGAATAGTTGCAATAATCGCTTGTTTCTTTTCTCTTTGTTATATGGAATTTTCATGAACTGAATTCATATGCTTTAAAGTCCAATGGGGTACCACGTGACTTGTATTTAAAATCTTACTTTTTACAGTGTACAGCTTAATAGTTCCAGCTTATAACTTCATTTTGCAATTGAATTTCATTAGTGTCAAATAAAACTTACATTGAAGACATACAAGGATGTTCAAAATGATTATTCTCGTTGTTATATTTTTTATGCAGCTCTAGAAATACATGCGAAGGATTTTTTGTTTTTATTGTATTAAAATGAATTTCTAAAAACCGAGTTTACGTAAATATTGTAAACTCCAATACAAGGTCAATTTTTTAAAATTTGATTTCCACCATTTGGTCATGAATAGTTGCAATTATCGCTTGTTTCGTTTCTCATTATTATCTGGCATTTGAGGAACTCACTTTATATGCTTTAAAGTCCAATGGAGTACCAAGTGATTTGTGTATAAAATCTTACTTTTTACATGGTACACCTAAATAGTTCCAGCTTATAACTTCGTTTTTCTATTAAATTTCATTAGTGTCAAATAAAACTTACATTGAAGGCATACAAGGATGTTCAAAATAATTATTCTCGTTGTTATATTTTTTATGCAGCTCTAGAAATACATGCGAAGAATTTTTTGCTTTTATTGTATTAAAATGAATTTCTAAAAACCGAGTTTACGTGAATATTGTAAACTCCAATACAAGGTCAATTTTTTAAAATTTGATTTCCACCATTTGGTCATGAATAGTTGCAATTATCGCTTGTTTCGTTTCTCATTATTATCTGGCATTTGAGGAACTAACTTTATATGCTTTAAAGCCCAATGGAGTACCAAGTGATTTGTGTATAAAATCTTACTTTTTACATAGTACACCTAAATAGTTCCAGCTTATAACTTCGTTTTTCTATTAAATTTCATTAGTGTCAAATAAAACTTACATTGAAGGCATACAAGGATGTTCAAAATAATTATTCTCGTTGTTATATTTTTTATGCAGCTCTAGAAATACATGCGAAGGATTTTTTGTTTTTATTGTATTAAAATGAATTTCTAAAAACCGAGTTTACGTAAATATTGTAAACTCCAATACAAGGTCAATTTTTTAAAATTTGATTTCCACCATTTGGTCTTTTGGTCGTGAATCGTTGCAATAATCGCTTGTTTCTTTTCTCTTTGTTATATGGAATTTTTATGAACTGAATTCATATGCTTCAAAGTCCAATGGGGTACCACGTGACTTGGGTATAAAATCATTCCTTTCACAAAGCACACCTAAATAGTTCCAGCTTATAACTTCGTTTTGCAATTGAATTTCATTAGTGTCAAATAAAACTTACATTGAAGGCATACAAGGATGTTCAAAATAATTATTCTCGTTGTTATATTTTTTATGCAGCTCTAGAAATACATGCGAAGGATTTTTTGTTTTTATTGTATTAAAATGAATTTCTAAAAACCGAGTTTACGTAAATATTGTAAACTCCAATACAAGGTCAATTTTTTAAAATTTGATTTCCACCATTTGGTCATGAATAGTTGCAATAATCGCTTGTTTCGTTTCTCATTATTATCTGGCGTTTTAAGAACTAACTTTATATGCTTTAAAGTCTAATGGAGTACCACGTTATTTGTGTATAAAATCTTACTTTTTACATAGTACACCTAAATAGTTCCAGCTTATAACTTCGTTTTTCTATTAAATTTCATTAGTGTCAAATAAAACTTACATTGAAGGCATACAAGGATGTTCAAAATAATTATTCTCGTTGTTATATTTTTTATGCAGCTCTAGAAATACATGCTAAGGATTTTTTGTTTTTATTGTATTAAAATGAATTTCTAAAAACCGAGTTTACGTAAATATTGTGAACCCCAATACAAGGTCAATTTTTTAAAATTTGATTTCTACCATTTGGTCATGAATAGTTGCAATAATCGCTTGTTTCTTTTCTCTTTGTTATATAGTATTTTTATGAACTGAATTCATATGTTTTAAAGTCCAATGGGGTACCACGTGACTTGTATTTAAAATCTTACTTTTTACATTGTACAGCTTAATAGTTCCAGCTTATAACTTCGTTTTGCTATAAAATTTCATTATTGTCACATAAAACTTACTTTGAAGGCATACAAGGATGTTCAAAATGATTAATCTCGTTGTTATATTTTTTATGCAGCTCTAGAAATACATGCGAAGGATTTTTTGTTTTTATTGTAATAAAATGAATTTCTAAAAACCGAGTTTACGTAAATATTGTAAACTCCAATACAAGGTCAATTTTTTAAAATTTGATTTCCACCATTTGGTCATGAATAGTTGCAATAATCGCTTGTTTCGTTTCTCATTATTATCTGGCATTTTAAGAACTAACTTTATATGCTTTAAAGTCCAATGGAGTACCAAGTGATTTGTGTATAAAATCTTACTTTTTACATAGTACACCTAAATAGTTCCAGCTTATAACTTCGTTTTTCTATTAAATTTCATTAGTGTCAAATAAAACTTACATTGAAGGCATACAAGGATGTTCAAAATAATTATTCTCGTTGTTATATTTTTTATGCAGCTCTAGAAATACATGCGAAGGATTTTTTGTTTTTATTGTATTAAAATGAATTTCTAAAAACCGAGTTTACGTAAATATTGTAAACTCCAATACAAGGTCAATTTTTTAAAATTTGATTTCCACCATTTGGTCATGAATAGTTGCAATTATCGCTTGTTTCGTTTCTCATTATTATCTGGCATTTGAGGAACTCACTTTATATGCTTTAAAGTCCAATGGAGTACCAAGTGATTTGTGTATAAAATCTTACTTTTTACATGGTACACCTAAATAGTTCCAGCTTATAACTTCGTTTTTCTATTAAATTTCATTAGTGTCAAATAAAACTTACATTGAAGGCATACAAGGATGTTCAAAATAATTATTCTCGTTGTTATATTTTTTATGCAGCTCTAGAAATACATGCGAAGAATTTTTTGCTTTTATTGTATTAAAATGAATTTCTAAAAACCGAGTTTACGTGAATATTGTAAACTCCAATACAAGGTCAATTTTTTAAAATTTGATTTCCACCATTTGGTCATGAATAGTTGCAATTATCGCTTGTTTCGTTTCTCATTATTATCTGGCATTTGAGGAACTCACTTTATATGCTTTAAAGTCCAATGGAGTACCAAGTGATTTGTGTATAAAATCTTACTTTTTACATAGTACACCTAAATAGTTCCAGCTTATAACTTCGTTTTTCTATTAAATTTCATTAGTGTCAAATAAAACTTACATTGAAGGCATACAAGGATGTTCAAAATAATTATTCTCGTTGTTATATTTTTTATGCAGCTCTAGAAATACATGCGAAGGATTTTTTGTTTTTATTGTATTAAAATGAATTTCTAAAAACCGAGTTTACGTGAATATTGTAAACTCCAATACAAGGTCAATTTTTTAAAATTTGATTTCCACCATTTGGTCATGAATAGTTGCAATAATCGCTTGTTTCTTTTCTCTTTGTTATATGGAATTTTCATGAACTGAATTCATATGCTTTAAAGTCCAATGGGGTACCACGTGACTTGTATTTAAAATCTTACTTTTTACAGTGTACAGCTTAATAGTTCCAGCTTATAACTTCATTTTGCAATTGAATTTCATTAGTGTCAAATAAAACTTACATTGAAGACATACAAGGATGTTCAAAATGATTATTCTCGTTGTTATATTTTTTATGCAGCTCTAGAAATACATGCGAAGGATTTTTTGTTTTTATTGTATTAAAATGAATTTCTAAAAACCGAGTTTACGTAAATATTGTAAACTCCAATACAAGGTCAATTTTTTAAAATTTGATTTCCACCATTTGGTCATGAATAGTTGCAATAATCGCTTGTTTCGTTTCACACTATTATCTGGCATTTTAGGAACTAACTTTATATGCCTTAAAGTCCAATGGAGTACTACGTGATTTGTGTATAAAATCTTACTTATTACATAGTACACCTAAATAGTTCCAGCTTATAACTTCGTTTTTCTATTAAATTTCATTAGTGTCAAATAAAACTTACATTGAAGGCATACAAGGATGTTCACAATAATTATTCTCGTTGTTATATTTTTTATGCAGCTCTAGAAATACATGCGAAGGATTTTTTGTTTTTATTGTATTAAAATGAATTCCTAAAAACCGAGTTTACGTAAATATTGTAAACTCCAATACAAGGTCAATTTTTTAAAATTTGATTTCCACCATTTGGTCATGAATAGTTGCAATAATCGCTTGTTTAGTTTCTCATTATTATCTGGCATTTTAAGAACAAACTTTATATGCTTTAAAGTCCAATGGAGTACCACGTGATTTGTGTATAAAATCTTACTTTTTACATAGTACACCTAAATAGTTCCAGCTTATAACTTCGTTTTTCTATTAAATTTCATTAGTGTCAAATAAAACTTACATTGAAGGCATACAAGGATGTTCAAAATAATTATTCTCGTTGTTATATTTTTTATGCAGCTCTAGAAATACATGCGAAGGATTTTTTGTTTTTATTGTATTAAAATGAATTTCTAAAAACCGAGTTTACGTAAATATTGTAAACTCCAATACAAGGTCAATTTTTTAAAATTTGATTTCCACCATTTGGTCATGAATAGTTGCAATTATCGCTTGTTTCGTTTCTCATTATTATCTGGCATTTGAGGAACTAACTTTATATGCTTTAAAGTCCAATGGAGTACCAAGTGATTTGTGTATAAAATCTTACTTTTTACATGGTACACCTAAATAGTTCCAGCTTATAACTTCTATTTTCTATTAAATTTCATTAGTGTCAAATAAAACTTACATTGAAGGCATACAAGGATGTTCAAAATAATTATTCTCGTTGTTATATTTTTTATGCAGCTCTAGAAAAAGATGCGAAGGATTTTTTGTTTTTATTGTATTAAAATGAATTTCTAAAAACCGAGTTTACGTAAATATTGTAAACTCCAATACAAGGTCAATTTTTTAAAATTTGATTTCTACCATTTGGTCATGAATAGTTGCAATAATCGCTTGTTTCTTTTCTCTTTGTTATATGGTATTTTTATGAACTGAATTCATATGTTTTAAAGTCCAATGGGGTACCAAGTGATTTGTATTTAAAATCTTACTTTTTACATTGTACAGCTTAATAGTTCCAGCTTATAACTTCGTTTTGCTATAAAATTTCATTATTGTCACATAAAACTTACTTTGAAGGCATACAAGGATGTTCAAAATGATTAATCTCGTTGTTATATTTTTTAAGCAGTTCTAGAAATAGATGCGAAGGATTTTTTGTTTTTATTGTGTTATAATGAATATCTAAAAACTGAGTTTACGTAAATATTGTAAACTCCAATACAAGGTCAATTTTTTAAAATTTGATTTCCACCATTTGGTCATGAATAGTTGCAATAATCGCTTGTTTCGTTTCTCATTATTATCTGGCATTTGAGGAACTAACTTTATATGCTTTAAAGTCCAATGGAGTACCAAGTGATTTGTGTATAAAATGTTACTTTTTACATAGTACACCTAAATAGTTCCAGCTTATAACTTCGTTTTGCAATTGAATTTCATTAGTGTCAAATAAAACTTACATTGAAGGCATACAAGGATGTTCAAAATAATTATTCTCGTTGTTATATTTTTTATGCAGCTCTAGAAATACATGCAAAGGATTTTTTGTTTTTATTGTATTATACTGAATTTATTAAAACCGAGTTTACGTAAATATTGTAAACTCCAATACAAGGTCAATTTTTTAAAATTTGATTTCCACCATTTGGTCATCAATAGTTGCAATTATCGCTTGTTTCGTTTCTCATTATTATCTGGCATTTGAGGAACTAACTTTATATGCTTTAAAGTCCAATGGAGTACCAAGTGATTTGTGTATAAAATCTTACTTTTTACATGGTACACCTAAATAGTTCCAGCTTATAACTTCGTTTTTCTATTAAATTTCATTAGTGTCAAATAAAACTTACATTGAAGGCATACAAGGATGTTCAAAATAATTATTCTCGTTGTTATATTTTTTATGCAGCTCTAGAAATACATGCGAAGGATTTTTTGTTTTTATTGTATTAAAATGAATTTCTAAAAACCGAGTTTACGTAAATATTGTAAACTCCAATACAAGGTCAATTTTTTAAAATTTGATTTCCACCATTTGGTCATGAATAGTTGCAATAATCGCTTGTTTCTTTTCTCTTTGTTATATGGAATTTTCATGAACTGAATTCATATGCTTTAAAGTCCAATGGGGTACCACGTGACTTGTATTTAAAATCTTACTTTTTACAGTGTACAGCTTAATAGTTCCAGCTTATAACTTCATTTTGCAATTGAATTTCATTAGTGTCAAATAAAACTTACATTGAAGACATACAAGGATGTTCAAAATGATTATTCTCGTTGTTATATTTTTTATGCAGCTCTAGAAATACATGCGAAGGATTTTTTGTTTTTATTGTATTAAAATGAATTTCTAAAAACCGAGTTTACGTAAATATTGTAAACTCCAATACAAGGTCAATTTTTTAAAATTTGATTTCCACCATTTGGTCATGAATAGTTGCAATAATCGCTTGTTTCGTTTCACACTATTATCTGGCATTTTAAGAACTAACTTTATATGCTTTAAAGTCCAATGGAGTACCAAGTGATTTGTGTATAAAATCTTACTTTTTACATAGTACACCTAAATAGTTCCAGCTTATAACTTCGTTTTTCTATTAAATTTCATTAGTGTCAAATAAAACTTACATTGAAGGCATACAAGGATGTTCAAAATAATTATTCTCGTTGTTATATTTTTTATGCAGCTCTAGAAATACATGCGAAGGATTTTTTGTTTTTATTGTATTAAAATGAATTTCTAAAAACCGAGTTTACGTAAATATTGTAAACTCCAATACAAGGTCAATTTTTTAAAATTTGATTTCTACCATTTGGTCATGAATAGTTGCAATAATCGCTTGTTTCTTTTCTCTTTGTTATATGGTATTTTTATGAACTGAATTCATATGTTTTAAAGTCCAATGGGGTACCAAGTGATTTGTATTTAAAATCTTACTTTTTACATTGTACAGCTTAATAGTTCCAGCTTATAACTTCGTTTTGCTATAAAATTTCATTATTGTCACATAAAACTTACTTTGAAGGCATACAAGGATGTTCAAAATGATTAATCTCGTTGTTATATTTTTTAAGCAGTTCTAGAAATAGATGCGAAGGATTTTTTGTTTTTATTGTGTTATAATGAATATCTAAAAACCGAGTTTACGTAAATATTGTAAACTCCAATACAAGGTCAATTTTTTAAAATTTGATTTCCACCATTTGGTCATGAATAGTTGCAATAATCGCTTGTTTCGTTTCTCATTATTATCTGGCATTTGAGGAACTAACTTTATATGCTTTAAAGTCCAATGGAGTACCAAGTGATTTGTGTATAAAATGTTACTTTTTACATAGTACACCTAAATAGTTCCAGCTTATAACTTCGTTTTGCAATTGAATTTCATTAGTGTCAAATAAAACTTACATTGAAGGCATACAAGGATGTTCAAAATAATTATTCTCGTTGTTATATTTTTTATGCAGCTCTAGAAATACATGCAAAGGATTTTTTGTTTTTATTGTATTATACTGAATTTATTAAAACCGAGTTTACGTAAATATTGTAAACTCCAATACAAGGTCAATTTTTTAAAATTTGATTTCCACCATTTGGTCATGAATAGTTGCAATTATCGCTTGTTTCGTTTCTCATTATTATCTGGCATTTGAGGAACTAACTTTATATGCTTTAAAGTCCAATGGAGTACCAAGTGATTTGTGTATAAAATCTTACTTTTTACATGGTACACCTAAATAGTTCCAGCTTATAACTTCGTTTTTCTATTAAATTTCATTAGTGTCAAATAAAACTTACATTGAAGGCATACAAGGATGTTCAAAATAATTATTCTCGTTGTTATATTTTTTATGCAGCTCTAGAAATACATGCGAAGGATTTTTTGTTTTTATTGTATTAAAATGAATTTCTAAAAACCGAGTTTACGTAAATATTGTAAACTCCAATACAAGGTCAATTTTTTAAAATTTGATTTCTACCATTTGGTCATGAATAGTTGCAATAATCGCTTGTTTAGTTTCTCATTATTATCTGGCATTTTAAGAACAAACTTTATATGCTTTAAAGTCCAATGGAGTACCACGTGATTTGTGTATAAAATCTTACTTTTTACATAGTACACCTAAATAGTTCCAGCTTATAACTTCGTTTTTCTATTAAATTTCATTAGTGTCAAATAAAACTTACATTGAAGGCATACAAGGATGTTCAAAATAATTATTCTCGTTGTTATATTTTTATGCAGCTCTAGAAATACATGCGAAGGATTTTTTGTTTTTATTGTATTAAAATGAATTTCTAAAAACCGAGTTTACGTAAATATTGTAAACTCCAATACAAGGTCAATTTTTTAAAATTTGATTTCCACCATTTGGTCATGAATAGTTGCAATTATCGCTTGTTTCGTTTCTCATTATTATCTGGCATTTGAGGAACTAACTTTATATGCTTTAAAGTCCAATGGAGTACCAAGTGATTTGTGTATAAAATCTTACTTTTTACATGGTACACCTAAATAGTTCCAGCTTATAACTTCGTTTTTCTATTAAATTTCATTAGTGTCAAATAAAACTTACATTGAAGGCATACAAGGATGTTCAAAATAATTATTCTCGTTGTTATATTTTTTATGCAGCTCTAGAAATACATGCGAAGGATTTTTTGTTTTTATTGTATTAAAATGAATTTCTAAAAACCGAGTTTACGTAAATATTGTAAACTCCAATACAAGGTCAATTTTTTAAAATTTGATTTCTACCATTTGGTCATGAATAGTTGCAATAATCGCTTGTTTCTTTTCTCTTTGTTATATGGTATTTTTATGAACTGAATTCATATGTTTTAAAGTCCAATGGGGTACCAAGTGATTTGTATTTAAAATCTTACTTTTTACATTGTACAGCTTAATAGTTCCAGCTTATAACTTCGTTTTGCTATAAAATTTCATTATTGTCACATAAAACTTACTTTGAAGGCATACAAGGATGTTCAAAATGATTAATCTCGTTGTTATATTTTTTAAGCAGTTCTAGAAATAGATGCGAAGGATTTTTTGTTATTATTGTGTTATAATGAATATCTAAAAACCGAGTTTACGTAAATATTGTAAACTCCAATACAAGGTCAATTTTTTAAAATTTGATTTCCACCATTTGGTCATGAATAGTTGCAATAATCGCTTGTTTCGTTTCTCATTATTATCTGGCATTTGAGGAACTAACTTTATATGCTTTAAAGTCCAATGGAGTACTACGTGATTTGTGTATAAAATGTTACTTTTTACATAGTACACCTAAATAGTTCCAGCTTATAACTTCGTTTTGCAATTGAATTTCATTAGTGTCAAATAAAACTTACATTGAAGGCATACAAGGATGTTCAAAATAATTATTCTCGTTGTTATATTTTTTATGCAGCTCTAGAAATACATGCGAAGGATTTTTTGTTTTTATTGTATTATACTGATTTTCTAAAAACCGAGTTTACGTAAATATTGTAAACTCCAATACAAGGTCAATTTTTTAAAATTTGATTTCCACCATTTGGTCATGAATAGTTGCAATTATCGCTTGTTTCGTCTCTCATTATTATCTGGCATTTGAGGAACTAACTTTATATGCTTTAAAGTCCAATGGAGTACCAAGTGATTTGTGTATAAAATCTTACTTTTTACATGGTACACCTAAATAGTTCCAGCTTATAACTTCGTTTTTCTATTAAATTTCATTAGTGTCAAATAAAACTTACATTGAAGGCATACAAGGATGTTCAAAATAATTATTCTCGTTGTTATATTTTTTAAGCAGCTCTAGAAAAACATGCGAAGGTTTTTTTGTTTTTATTATATTAAAATGAATTTCTAAAAACCGAGTTTACGTAAATATTGTAAACTCCAATACAAGGTCAATTTTTTAAAATTTGATTTCTACCATTTGGTCATGAATAGTTGCAATAATCGCTTGTTTCTTTTCTCTTTGTTATATGGTATTTTTATGAACTGAATTCATATGTTTTAAAGTCCAATGGGGTACCACGTGACTTGTATTTAAAATCTTACTTTTTACATTGTACAGCTTAATAGTTCCAGCTTATAACTTCGTTTTGCTATAAAATTTCATTATTGTCACATAAAACTTACTTTGAAGGCATACAAGGATGTTCAAAATGATTAATCTCGTTGTTATATTTTTATGCAGCTCTAGAAATAGATGCGAAGGATTTTTTGTTTTTATTGTATTATACTGAATTTCTAAAAACCGCGTTTAGGTAAATATTGTAAACTCCAATACAAGGTCAATTTTTTAAAATTTGATTTCCACCATTTGGTCTTTTAGTCGTGAATCGTTGCAATAATCGCTTGTTTCTTTTCTCTTTGTTATATGGTATTTTTATGAACTGAATTCATATGTTTTAAAGTCCAATGGGGTATAACGTGACTTGTGTTTAAAATCTTACTTTTTACATTGTACAGCTTAATAGTTCCAGCTTATAACTTCGTTTTACTATAAAATTTCATTATTGTCACATAAAACTTACTTTGAAGGCATACAAGGATGTTCAAAATGATTAATTTCGTTGTTATATTTTTTAAGCAGCTCTAGAAAAACATGCGAAGGATTTTTTGTTTTTATTGTATTATACTGAATTTCTAAAAACCGCGTTTACGTAAATATTGTAAACTCCAATACAAGGTCAATGTTTTAAAATTTGATTTCCACCATTTGGTCTTTTGGTCGTGAATCGTTGCAATAATCGCTTGTTTCTTTTCTCTTTGTTATATGGAATTTTTATGAACTGAATTCATATGCTTTAAAGTCCAATGGGGTACCACGTGACTTGGGTATAAAATCATTCCTTTCACAAAGCACACCTAAATAGTTCCAGCTTATAACTTCGTTTTGCAATTGAATTTCATTAGTGTCAAATAAAACTTACATTGAAGGCATACAAGGATGTTCAAAATAATTATTCTCTTTGTTATATTTTTTATGCAGCTCTAGAAATACATGCGAAGGATTTTTTGTTTTTATTGTATTAAAATGAATTTCTAAAAACCGAGTTTACGTAAATATTGTAAACTCCAATACAAGGTCAATTTTTTAAAATTTGATTTCCACCATTTGGTCATGAATAGTTGCAATTATCGCTTGTTTCGTCTCTCATTATTATCTGGCATTTGAGGAACTAACTTTATATGCTTTAAAGTCCAATGGAGTACCAAGTGATTTGTGTATAAAATCTTACTTTTTACATGGTACACCTAAATAGTTCCAGCTTATAACTTCGTTTTTCTATTAAATTTCATTAGTGTCAAATAAAACTTACATTGAAGGCATACAAGGATGTTCAAAATAATTATTCTCGTTGTTATATTTTTTAGGCAGCTCTAGAAAAACATGCGAAGGATTTTTTGTTTTTATTATATTAAAATGAATTTCTAAAAACCGAGTTTACGTAAATATTGTAAACTCCAATACAAGGTCAATTTTTTAAAATTTGATTTCTACCATTTGGTCATGAATAGTTGCAATAATCGCTTGTTTCTTTTCTCTTTGTTATATGGTATTTTTATGAACTGAATTCATATGTTTTAAAGTCCAATGGGGTACCACGTGACTTGTATTTAAAATCTTACTTTTTACATTGTACAGCTTAATAGTTCCAGCTTATAACTTCGTTTTACTATAAAATTTCATTATTGTCACATATAACTTACTTTGAAGGCATACAAGGATGTTCAAAATGATTAATTTCGTTGTTATATTTTTTAAGCAGCTCTAGAAAAACATGCGAAGGATTTTTTGTTTTTATTGTATTATACTGAATTTCTAAAAACCGCGTTTACGTAAATATTGTAAACTCCAATACAAGGTCAATGTTTTAAAATTTGATTTCCACCATTTGGTCTTTTGGTCGTGAATCGTTGCAATAATCGCTTGTTTCTTTTCTCTTTGTTATATGGAATTTTTATGAACTGAATTCATATGCTTTAAAGTCCAATGGGGTACCACGTGACTTGGGTATAAAATCATTCCTTTCACAAAGCACACCTAAATAGTTCCAGCTTATAACTTCGTTTTGCAATTGAATTTCATTAGTGTCAAATAAAACTTACATTGAAGGCATACTAGGATGTTCAAAATAATTATTCTCGTTGTTATATTTTTTATGCAGCTCTAGAAATACATGCGAAGGATTTTTTGTTTTTATTGTATTAAAATGAATTTCTAAAAACCGAGTTTACGTAAATATTGTAAACTCCAATACAAGGTCAATTTTTTAAAATTTGATTTCCACCATTTGGTCATGAATAGTTGCAGTAATCGCTTGTTTCTTTTCTCTTTGTTATATAGTATTTTTATGAACTGAATTCATATGTTTTAAAGTCCAATGGGGTACCACGTGACTTGTATTTAAAATCTTACTTTTTACATTGTACAGCTTAATAGTTCCAGCTTATAACTTCGTTTTGCTATAAAATTTCAATATTGTCACATAAAACTTACTTTGAAGGCATACAAGGATGTTCAAAATAATTATTCTCGTTGTTATATTTTTTATGCAGCTCTAGAAATACATGCTAAGGATTTTTTGTTTTTATTGTATTAAAATGAATTTCTAAAAACCGAGTTTACGTAAATATTGTGAACCCCAATACAAGGTCAATTTTTTAAAATTTGATTTCTACCATTTGGTCATGAATAGTTGCAGTAATCGCTTGTTTCTTTTCTCTTTGTTATATAGTATTTTTATGAACTGAATTCATATGTTTTAAAGTCCAATGGGGTACCACGTGACTTGTATTTAAAATCTTACTTTTTACATTGTACAGCTTAATAGTTCCAGGTTATAACTTCGTTTTGCTATAAAATTTCAATATTGTCACATAAAACTTACTTTGAAGGCATACAAGGATGTTCAAAATGATTAATCTCGTTGTTATATTTTTTATGCAGCTCTAGAAATACATGCGAAGGATTTTTTGTTTTTATTGTAATAAAATGAATTTCTAAAAACCGAGTTTACGTAAATATTGTAAACTCCAATACAAGGTCAATTTTTTAAAATTTGATTTCCACCATTTGGTCATGAATAGTTGCAATAATCGCTTGTTTCGTTTCTCATTATTATCTGGCATTTTAAGAACTAACTTTATATGCTTTAAAGTCCAATGGAGTGCCAAGTGATTTGTGTATAAAATCTTACTTTTTACATAGTACACCTAAATAGTTCCAGCTTATAACTTCGTTTTTCTATTAAATTTCATTAGTGTCAAATAAAACTTACATTGAAGGCATACAAGGATGTTCAAAATAATTATTCTCGTTGTTATATTTTTTATGCAGCTCTAGAAATACATGCGAAGAATTTTTTGTTTTTATTGTATTAAAATGAATTTCTAAAAACCGAGTTTACGTAAATATTGTAAACTCCAATACAAGGTCAATTTTTTAAAATTTGATTTCCACAATTTGGTCATGAATAGTTGCAATTATCGCTTGTTTCGTTTCTCATTATTATCTGGCATTTGAGGAACTCACTTTATATGCTTTAAAGTCCAATGGAGTACCAAGTGATTTGTGTATAAAATCTTACTTTTTACATGGTACACCTAAATAGTTCCAGCTTATAACTTCGTTTTTCTATTAAATTTCATTAGTGTCAAATAAAACTTACATTGAAGGCATACAAGGATGTTCAAAATAATTATTCTCGTTGTTATATTTTTTATGCAGCTCTAGAAATACATGCGAAGAATTTTTTGCTTTTATTGTATTAAAATGAATTTCTAAAAACCGAGTTTACGTGAATATTGTAAACTCCAATACAAGGTCAATTTTTTAAAGTTTGATTTCCACCATTTGGTCATGAATAGTTGCAATAATCGCTTGTTTCGTTTCTTATTATTATCTGGCATTTTAAGAACTAACTTTATATGCTTTAAAGTCCAATGGAGTACCACGTGATTTGTGTATAAAATCTTACTTTTTACATAGTACACCTAAATAGTTCCAGCTTATAACTTCGTTTTTCTATTAAATTTCATTAGTGTCAAATAAAACTGACATTGAAGGCATACAAGGATGTTCAAAATAATTATTCTCGTTGTTATATTTTTTATGCAGCTCTAGAAATACATGCGAAGGATTTTTTGTTTTTATTGTATTAAAATGAATTTCTAAAAACCGAGTTTACGTAAATATTGTAAACTCCAATACAAGGTCAATTTTTTAAAATTTGATTTCCACCATTTGGTCATGAATAGTTGCAATAATCGCTTGTTTCTTTTCTCTATGTTATATGGAATTTTTATGAACTGAATTCATATGCTTTAAAGTCCAATGGGGTACCACGTGACTTGTATTTAAAATCTTACTTTTTACAGTGTACAGCTTAATAGTTCCAGCTTATAACTTCATTTTGCAATTGAATTTCATTAGTGTCAAATAAAACTTACATTGAAGACATACAAGGATGTTCAAAATGATTATTCTCGTTGTTATATTTTTTATGCAGCTCTAGAAATACATGCGAAGGATTTTTTATTTTTATTGTATTAAAATGAATTTCTAAAAACCGAGTTTACGTAAATATTGTAAACTCCAATACAAGGTCAATTTTTTAAAATTTGATTTCCACCATTTGGTCATGAATAGTTGCAATAATCGCTTGTTTCGTTTCACACTATTATCTGGCATTTTAGGAACTAACTTTATAAGCCTTAAAGTCCAATGGAGTACTACGTGATTTGTGTATAAAATCTTACTTTTTACATAGTACACCTAAATAGTTCCAGCTTATAACTTCGTTTTTCTATTAAATTTCATTAGTGTCAAATAAAACTTACATTGAAGGCATACAAGGATGTTCACAATAATTATTCTCGTTGTTATATTTTTTATGCAGCTCTAGAAATACATGCGAAGGATTTTTTGTTTTTATTGTATTAAAATGAATTCCTAAAAACCGAGTTTACGTAAATATTGTAAACTCCAATACAAGGTCAATTTTTTAAAATTTGATTTCCACCATTTGGTCATGAATAGTTGCAATAATCGCTTGTTTAGTTTCTCATTATTATCTGGCATTTTAAGAACAAACTTTATATGCTTTAAAGTCCAATGGAGTACCACGTGATTTGTGTATAAAATCTTACTTTTTACATAGTACACCTAAATAGTTCCAGCTTATAACTTCGTTTTTCTATTAAATTTCATTAGTGTCAAATAAAACTTACATTGAAGGCATACAAGGATGTTCAAAATAATTATTCTCGTTGTTATATTTTTTATGCAGCTCTAGAAATACATGCGAAGGATTTTTTGTTTTTATTGTATTAAAATGAATTTCTAAAAACCGAGTTTACGTAAATATTGTAAACTCCAATACAAGGTCAATTTTTTAAAATTTGATTTCCACCATTTGGTCATAAATAGTTGCAATTATCGCTTGTTTCGTTTCTCATTATTATCTGGCATTTGAGGAACTAACTTTATATGCTTTAAAGTCCAATGGAGTACTAAGTGATTTGTGTATAAAATCTTACTTTTTACATGGTACACCTAAATAGATCCAGCTTATAACTTCGTTTTTCTATTAAATTTCATTAGTGTCAAATAAAACTGACATTGAAGGCATACAAGGATGTTCAAAATAATTATTCTCGTTGTTATATTTTTTATGCAGCTCTAGAAATACATGCGAAGGATTTTTTATTTTTATTGTATTAAAATGAATTTCTAAAAACCGAGTTTACGTAAATATTGTAAACTCCAATACAAGGTCAATTTTTTAAAATTTGATTTCCACCATTTGGTCATGAATAGTTGCAATAATCGCTTGTTTCGTTTCACACTATTATCTGGCATTTTAGGAACTAACTTTATATGCCTTAAAGTCCAATGGAGTACTACGTGATTTGTGTATAAAATCTTACTTTTTACATAGTACACCTAAATAGTTCCAGCTTATAACTTCGTTTTTCTATTAAATTTCATTAGTGTCAAATAAAACTTACATTGAAGGCATACAAGGATGTTCACAATAATTATTCTCGTTGTTATATTTTTTATGCAGCTCTAGAAATACATGCGAAGGATTTTTTGTTTTTATTGTATTAAAATGAATTCCTAAAAACCGAGTTTACGTAAATATTGTAAACTCCAATACAAGGTCAATTTTTTAAAATTTGATTTCCACCATTTGGTCACGAATAGTTGCAATAATCGCTTGTTTCTTTTCTCTTTGTTATATGGAATTTTTATGAACTGAATTCATATGTTTTAAAGTCCAATGGGGTACCACGTGACTTGTATTTAAAATCTTACTTTTTACATAGTACACCTAAATAGTTCCAGCTTATAACTTCGTTTTTCTATTAAATTTCATTAGTGTCAAATAAAACTTACATTGAAGGCATACAAGGATGTTCACAATAATTATTCTCGTTGTTATATTTTTTATGCAGCTCTAGAAATACATGCGAAGGATTTTTTGTTTTTATTGTATTAAAATGAATTTCTAAAAACCGAGTTTACGTAAATATTGTAAACTCCAATACAAGGTCAATTTTTTAAAATTTGATTTCTACCATTTGGTCATGAATAGTTGCAATAATCGCTTGTTTAGTTTCTCATTATTATCTGGCATTTTAAGAACAAACTTTATATGCTTTAAAGTCCAATGGAGTACCACGTGATTTGTGTATAAAATCTTACTTTTTACAGTGTACAGCTTAATAGTTCCAGCTTATAACTTCATTTTGCAATTGAATTTCATTAGTGTCAAATAAAACTTACATTGAAGACATACAAGGATGTTCAAAATGATTATTCTCGTTGTTATATTTTTTATGGAGCTCTAAAAATACATGCGAAGGATTTTTTATTTTTATTGTATTAAAATGAATTTCTAAAAACCGAGTTTACGTAAATATTGTAAACTCCAATACAAGGTCAATTTTTTAAAATTTGATTTCCACCATTTGGTCATGAATAGTTGCAATAATCGCTTGTTTCGTTTCACACTATTATCTGGCATTTTAGGAACTAACTTTATAAGCCTTAAAGTCCAATGGAGTACTACGTGATTTGTGTATAAAATCTTACTTTTTACATAGTACACCTAAATAGTTCCAGCTTATAACTTCGTTTTTCTATTAAATTTCATTAGTGTCAAATAAAACTTACATTGAAGGCATACAAGGATGTTCAAAATAATTATTCTCGTTGTTATATTTTTTATGCAGCTCTAGAAATACATGCTAAGGATTTTTTGTTTTTATTGTATTAAAATGAATTTCTAAAAACCGAGTTTACGTAAATATTGTGAACCCCAATACAAGGTCAATTTTTTAAAATTTGATTTCTACCATTTGGTCATGAATAGTTGCAGTAATCGCTTGTTTCTTTTCTCTTTGTTATATAGTATTTTTATGAACTGAATTCATATGTTTTAAAGTCCAATGGGGTACCACGTGACTTGTATTTAAAATCTTACTTTTTACATTGTACAGCTTAATAGTTCCAGCTTATAACTTCGTTTTGCTATAAAATTTCAATATTGTCACATAAAACTTACTTTGAAGGCATACAAGGATGTTCAAAATGATTAATCTCGTTGTTATATTTTTTATGCAGCTCTAGAAATACATGCGAAGGATTTTTTGTTTTTATTGTAATAAAATGAATTTCTAAAAACCGAGTTTACGTAAATATTGTAAACTCCAATACAAGGTCAATTTTTTAAAATTTGATTTCCACCATTTGGTCATGAATAGTTGCAATAATCGCTTGTTTCGTTTCTCATTATTATCTGGCATTTTAAGAACTAACTTTATATGCTTTAAAGTCCAATGGAGTACTAAGTGATTTGTGTATAAAATCTTACTTTTTACATTGTACAGCTTAATAGTTCCAGCTTATAACTTCGTTTTACTATAAAATTTCATTATTGTCACATAAAACTTACTTTGAAGGCATACAAGGATGTTCAAAATGATTAATTTCGTTGTTATATTTTTTAAGCAGCTCTAGAAAAACATGCGAAGGATTTTTTGTTTTTATTGTATTATACTGAATTTCTAAAAACCGCGTTTACGTAAATATTGTAATCTCCAATACAAGGTCAATGTTTTAAAATTTGATTTCCACCATTTGGTCTTTTGGTCGTGAATCGTTGCAATAATCGCTTGTTTCTTTTCTCTTTGTTATATGGAATTTTTATGAACTGAATTCATATGCTTTAAAGTCCAATGGGGTACCACGTGACTTGGGTATAAAATCATTCCTTTCACAAAGCACACCTAAATAGTTCCAGCTTATAACTTCGTTTTGCAATTGAATTTCATTAGTGTCAAATAAAACTTACATTGAAGGCATACAAGGATGTTCAAAATAATTATTCTCGTTGTTATATTTTTTATGCAGCTCTAGAAATACATGCGAAGGATTTTTTGTTTTTATTGTATTAAAATGAATTTCTAAAAACCGAGTTTACGTAAATATTGTAAACTCCAATACAAGGTCAATTTTTTAAAATTTGATTTCCACCATTTGGTCATGAATAGTTGCAATAATCGCTTGTTTCGTTTCTCATTATTATCTGGCATTTTAAGAACTAACTTTATATGCTTTAAAGTCTAATGGAGTACCACGTTATTTGTGTATAAAATCTTACTTTTTACATAGTACACCTAAATAGTTCCAGCTTATAACTTCGTTTTTCTATTAAATTTCATTAGTGTCAAATAAAACTTACATTGAAGGCATACAAGGATGTTCAAAATAATTATTCTCGTTGTTATATTTTTTATGCAGCTCTAGAAATACATGCTAAGGATTTTTTGTTTTTATTGTATTAAAATGAATTTCTAAAAACCGAGTTTACGTAAATATTGTGAACCCCAATACAAGGTCAATTTTTTAAAATTTGATTTCTACCATTTGGTCATGAATAGTTGCAGTAATCGCTTGTTTCTTTTCTCTTTGTTATATAGTATTTTTATGAACTGAATTCATATGTTTTAAAGTCCAATGGGGTACCACGTGACTTGTATTTAAAATCTTACTTTTTACATTGTACAGCTTAATAGTTCCAGCTTATAACTTCGTTTTGCTATAAAATTTCAATATTGTCACATAAAACTTACTTTGAAGGCATACAAGGATGTTCAAAATGATTAATCTCGTTGTTATATTTTTTATGCAGCTCTAGAAATACATGCGAAGGATTTTTTGTTTTTATTGTAATAAAATGAATTTCTAAAAACCGAGTTTACGTAAATATTGTAAACTCCAATACAAGGTCAATTTTTTAAAATTTGATTTCCACCATTTGGTCATGAATAGTTGCAATAATCGCTTGTTTCGTTTCTCATTATTATCTGGCATTTTAAGAACTAACTTTATATGCTTTAAAGTCCAATGGAGTGCCAAGTGATTTGTGTATAAAATCTTACTTTTTACATAGTACACCTAAATAGTTCCAGCTTATAACTTCGTTTTTCTATTAAATTTCATTAGTGTCAAATAAAACTTACATTGAAGGCATACAAGGATGTTCAAAATAATTATTCTCGTTGTTATATTTTTTATGCAGCTCTAGAAATACATGCGAAGAATTTTTTGTTTTTATTGTATTAAAATGAATTTCTAAAAACCGAGTTTACGTAAATATTGTAAACTCCAATACAAGGTCAATTTTTTAAAATTTGATTTCCACCATTTGGTCATGAATAGTTGCAATTATCGCTTGTTTCGTTTCTCATTATTATCTGGCATTTGAGGAACTCACTTTATATGCTTTAAAGTCCAATGGAGTACCAAGTGATTTGTGTATAAAATCTTACTTTTTACATGGTACACCTAAATAGTTCCAGCTTATAACTTCGTTTTTCTATTAAATTTCATTAGTGTCAAATAAAACTTACATTGAAGGCATACAAGGATGTTCAAAATAATTATTCTCGTTGTTATATTTTTTATGCAGCTCTAGAAATACATGCGAAGAATTTTTTGCTTTTATTGTATTAAAATGAATTTCTAAAAACCGAGTTTACGTGAATATTGTAAACTCCAATACAAGGTCAATTTTTTAAAGTTTGATTTCCACCATTTGGTCATGAATAGTTGCAATAATCGCTTGTTTCGTTTCTTATTATTATCTGGCATTTTAAGAACTAACTTTATATGCTTTAAAGTCCAATGGAGTACCACGTGATTTGTGTATAAAATCTTACTTTTTACATAGTACACCTAAATAGTTCCAGCTTATAACTTCGTTTTTCTATTAAATTTCATTAGTGTCAAATAAAACTGACATTGAAGGCATACAAGGATGTTCAAAATAATTATTCTCGTTGTTATATTTTTTATGCAGCTCTAGAAATACATGCGAAGGATTTTTTGTTTTTATTGTATTAAAATGAATTTCTAAAAACCGAGTTTACGTAAATATTGTAAACTCCAATACAAGGTCAATTTTTTAAAATTTGATTTCCACCATTTGGTCATGAATAGTTGCAATAATCGCTTGTTTCTTTTCTCTATGTTATATGGAATTTTTATGAACTGAATTCATATGCTTTAAAGTCCAATGGGGTACCACGTGACTTGTATTTAAAATCTTACTTTTTACAGTGTACAGCTTAATAGTTCCAGCTTATAACTTCATTTTGCAATTGAATTTCATTAGTGTCAAATAAAACTTACATTGAAGACATACAAGGATGTTCAAAATGATTATTCTCGTTGTTATATTTTTTATGCAGCTCTAGAAATACATGCGAAGGATTTTTTATTTTTATTGTATTAAAATGAATTTCTAAAAACCGAGTTTACGTAAATATTGTAAACTCCAATACAAGGTCAATTTTTTAAAATTTGATTTCCACCATTTGGTCATGAATAGTTGCAATAATCGCTTGTTTCGTTTCACACTATTATCTGGCATTTTAGGAACTAACTTTATAAGCCTTAAAGTCCAATGGAGTACTACGTGATTTGTGTATAAAATCTTACTTTTTATATAGTACACCTAAATAGTTCCAGCTTATAACTTCGTTTTTCTATTAAATTTCATTAGTGTCAAATAAAACTTACATTGAAGGCATACAAGGATGTTCACAATAATTATTCTCGTTGTTATATTTTTTATGCAGCTCTAGAAATACATGCGAAGGATTTTTTGTTTTTATTGTATTAAAATGAATTCCTAAAAACCGAGTTTACGTAAATATTGTAAACTCCAATACAAGGTCAATTTTTTAAAATTTGATTTCCACCATTTGGTCATGAATAGTTGCAATAATCGCTTGTTTAGTTTCTCATTATTATCTGGCATTTTAAGAACAAACTTTATATGCTTTAAAGTCCAATGGAGTACCACGTGATTTGTGTATAAAATCTTACTTTTTACATAGTACACCTAAATAGTTCCAGCTTATAACTTCGTTTTTCTATTAAATTTCATTAGTGTCAAATAAAACTTACATTGAAGGCATACAAGGATGTTCAAAATAATTATTCTCGTTGTTATATTTTTTATGCAGCTCTAGAAATACATGCGAAGGATTTTTTGTTTTTATTGTATTAAAATGAATTTCTAAAAACCGAGTTTACGTAAATATTGTAAACTCCAATACAAGGTCAATTTTTTAAAATTTGATTTCCACCATTTGGTCATAAATAGTTGCAATTATCGCTTGTTTCGTTTCTCATTATTATCTGGCATTTGAGGAACTAACTTTATATGCTTTAAAGTCCAATGGAGTACTAAGTGATTTGTGTATAAAATCTTACTTTTTACATGGTACACCTAAATAGATCCAGCTTATAACTTCGTTTTTCTATTAAATTTCATTAGTGTCAAATAAAACTGACATTGAAGGCATACAAGGATGTTCAAAATAATTATTCTCGTTGTTATATTTTTTATGCAGCTCTAGAAATACATGCGAAGGATTTTTTATTTTTATTGTATTAAAATGAATTTCTAAAAACCGAGTTTACGTAAATATTGTAAACTCCAATACAAGGTCAATTTTTTAAAATTTGATTTCCACCATTTGGTCATGAATAGTTGCAATAATCGCTTGTTTCGTTTCACACTATTATCTGGCATTTTAGGAACTAACTTTATATGCCTTAAAGTCCAATGGAGTACTACGTGATTTGTGTATAAAATCTTACTTTTTACATAGTACACCTAAATAGTTCCAGCTTATAACTTCGTTTTTCTATTAAATTTCATTAGTGTCAAATAAAACTTACATTGAAGGCATACAAGGATGTTCACAATAATTATTCTCGTTGTTATATTTTTTATGCAGCTCTAGAAATACATGCGAAGGATTTTTTGTTTTTATTGTATTAAAATGAATTCCTAAAAACCGAGTTTACGTAAATATTGTAAACTCCAATACAAGGTCAATTTTTTAAAATTTGATTTCCACCATTTGGTCACGAATAGTTGCAATAATCGCTTGTTTCTTTTCTCTTTGTTATATGGAATTTGAGGAACTAACTTTATATGCTTTAAAGTCCAATGGAGTACTAAGTGATTTGTGTATAAAATCTTACTTTTTACATGGTACACCTAAATAGATCCAGCTTATAACTTCGTTTTTCTATTAAATTTCATTAGTGTCAAATAAAACTGACATTGAAGGCATACAAGGATGTTCAAAATAATTATTCTCGTTGTTATATTTTTTATGCAGCTCTAGAAATACATGCGAAGGATTTTTTGTTTTTATTGTATTAAAATGAATTTCTAAAAACCGAGTTTACGTAAATATTGTAAACTCCAATACAAGGTCAATTTTTTAAAATTTGATTTCCACCATTTGGTCATAAATAGTTGCAATTATCGCTTGTTTCGTTTCTCATTATTATCTGGCATTTGAGGAACTAACTTTATATGCTTTAAAGTCCAATGGAGTACTAAGTGATTTGTGTATAAAATCTTACTTTTTACATGGTACACCTAAATAGATCCAGCTTATAACTTCGTTTTTCTATTAAATTTCATTAGTGTCAAATAAAACTGACATTGAAGGCATACAAGGATGTTCAAAATAATTATTCTCGTTGTTATATTTTTTATGCAGCTCTAGAAATACATGCGAAGGATTTTTTATTTTTATTGTATTAAAATGAATTTCTAAAAACCGAGTTTACGTAAATATTGTAAACTCCAATACAAGGTCAATTTTTTAAAATTTGATTTCCACCATTTGGTCATGAATAGTTGCAATAATCGCTTGTTTCGTTTCACACTATTATCTGGCATTTTAGGAACTAACTTTATATGCCTTAAAGTCCAATGGGGTACCACGTGACTTGTATTTAAAATCTTACTTTTTACATAGTACACCTAAATAGTTCCAGCTTATAACTTCGTTTTTCTATTAAATTTCATTAGTGTCAAATAAAACTTACATTGAAGGCATACAAGGATGTTCACAATAATTATTCTCGTTGTTATATTTTTTATGCAGCTCTAGAAATACATGCGAAGGATTTTTTGTTTTTATTGTATTAAAATGAATTCCTAAAAACCGAGTTTACGTAAATATTGTAAACTCCAATACAAGGTCAATTTTTTAAAATTTGATTTCCACCATTTGGTCATGAATAGTTGCAATAATCGCTTGTTTAGTTTCTCATTATTATCTGGCATTTTAAGAACAAACTTTATATGCTTTAAAGTCCAATGGAGTACCACGTGATTTGTGTATAAAATCTTACTTTTTACATAGTACACCTAAATAGTTCCAGCTTATAACTTCGTTTTTCTATAAAATTTCATTAGTGTCAAATAAAACTTACATTGAAGGCATACAAGGATGTTCAAAATGATTAATTTCGTTGTTATATTTTTTAAGCAGCTCTAGAAAAACATGCGAAGGATTTTTTGTTTTTATTGTATTATACTGAATTTCTAAAAACCGCGTTTACGTAAATATTGTAAACTCCAATACAAGGTCAATGTTTTAAAATTTGATTTCCACCATTTGGTCTTTTGGTCGTGAATCGTTGCAATAATCGCTTGTTTCTTTTCTCTTTGTTATATGGAATTTTTATGAACTGAATTCATATGCTTTAAAGTCCAATGGGGTACCACGTGACTTGGGTATAAAATCATTCCTTTCACAAAGCACACCTAAATAGTTCCAGCTTATAACTTCGTTTTGCAATTGAATTTCATTAGTGTCAAATAAAACTTACATTGAAGGGATACAAGGATGTTCAAAATAATTATTCTCGTTGTTATATTTTTTATGCAGCTCTAGAAATACATGCGAAGGATTTTTTGTTTTTATTGTATTAAAATGAATTTCTAAAAACCGAGTTTACGTAAATATTGTAAACTCCAATACAAGGTCAATTTTTTAAAATTTGATTTCCACCATTTGGTCATGAATAGTTGCAATAATCGCTTGTTTCGTTTCTCATTATTATCTGGCATTTTAAGAACTAACTTTATATGCTTTAAAGTCTAATGGAGTACCACGTTATTTGTGTATAAAATCTTACTTTTTACATAGTACACCTAAATAGTTCCAGCTTATAACTTCGTTTTTCTATTAAATTTCATTAGTGTCAAATAAAACTTACATTGAAGGCATACAAGGATGTTCAAAATAATTATTCTCGTTGTTATATTTTTTATGCAGCTCTAGAAATACATGCTAAGGATTTTTTGTTTTTATTGTATTAAAATGAATTTCTAAAAACCGAGTTTACGTAAATATTGTGAACCCCAATACAAGGTCAATTTTTTAAAATTTGATTTCTACCATTTGGTCATGAATAGTTGCAGTAATCGCTTGTTTCTTTTCTCTTTGTTATATAGTATTTTTATGAACTGAATTCATATGTTTTAAAGTCCAATGGGGTACCACGTGACTTGTATTTAAAATCTTACTTTTTACATTGTACAGCTTAATAGTTCCAGCTTATAACTTCGTTTTGCTATAAAATTTCAATATTGTCACATAAAACTTACTTTGAAGGCATACAAGGATGTTCAAAATGATTAATCTCGTTGTTATATTTTTTATGCAGCTCTAGAAATACATGCGAAGGATTTTTTGTTTTTATTGTAATAAAATGAATTTCTAAAAACCGAGTTTACGTAAATATTGTAAACTCCAATACAAGGTCAATTTTTTAAAATTTGATTTCCACCATTAGGTCATGAATAGTTGCAATAATCGCTTGTTTCGTTTCTCATTATTATCTGGCATTTTAAGAACTAACTTTATATGCTTTAAAGTCCAATGGAGTACTAAGTGATTTGTGTATAAAATCTTACTTTTTACATGGTACACCTAAATAGATCCAGCTTATAACTTCGTTTTTCTATTAAATTTCATTAGTGTCAAATAAAACTGACATTGAAGGCATACAAGGATGTTCAAAATAATTATTCTCGTTGTTATATTTTTTATGCAGCTCTAGAAATACATGCGAAGGATTTTTTATTTTTATTGTATTAAAATGAATTTCTAAAAACCGAGTTTACGTAAATATTGTAAACTCCAATACAAGGTCAATTTTTTAAAATTTGATTTCCACCATTTGGTCATGAATAGTTGCAATAATCGCTTGTTTCGTTTCACACTATTATCTGGCATTTTAGGAACTAACTTTATATGCCTTAAAGTCCAATGGAGTACTACGTGATTTGTGTATAAAATCTTACTTTTTACATAGTACACCTAAATAGTTCCAGCTTATAACTTCGTTTTTCTATTAAATTTCATTAGTGTCAAATAAAACTTACATTGAAGGCATACAAGGATGTTCACAATAATTATTCTCGTTGTTATATTTTTTATGCAGCTCTAGAAATACATGCGAAGGATTTTTTGTTTTTATTGTATTAAAATGAATTCCTAAAAACCGAGTTTACGTAAATATTGTAAACTCCAATACAAGGTCAATTTTTTAAAATTTGATTTCCACCATTTGGTCACGAATAGTTGCAATAATCGCTTGTTTCTTTTCTCTTTGTTATATGGAATTTTTATGAACTGAATTCATATGTTTTAAAGTCCAATGGAGTACCACGTGATTTGTGTATAAAATCTTACTTTTTACATAGTACACCTAAATAGTTCCAGCTTATAACTTCGTTTTTCTATTAAATTTCATTAGTGTCAAATAAAACTTACATTGAAGGCATACAAGGATGTTCACAATAATTATTCTCGTTGTTATATTTTTTATGCAGCTCTAGAAATACATGCGAAGGATTTTTTGTTTTTATTGTATTAAAATGAATTCCTAAAAACCGAGTTTACGTAAATATTGTAAACTCCAATACAAGGTCAATTTTTTAAAATTTGATTTCCACCATTTGGTCACGAATAGTTGCAATAATCGCTTGTTTCTTTTCTCTTTGTTATATGGAATTTTTATGAACTGAATTCATATGTTTTAAAGTCCAATGGGGTACCACGTGACTTGTATTTAAAATCTTACTTTTTACATAGTACACCTAAATAGTTCCAGCTTATAACTTCGTTTTTCTATTAAATTTCATTAGTGTCAAATAAAACTTACATTGAAGGCATACAAGGATGTTCATAATAATTATTCTCGTTGTTATATTTTTTATGCAGCTCTAGAAATACATGCGAAGGATTTTTTGTTTTTATTGTATTAAAATGAATTTCTAAAAACCGAGTTTACGTAAATATTGTAAACTCCAATACAAGGTCAATTTTTTAAAATTTGATTTCCACCATTTGGTCATGAATAGTTGCAATTATCGCTTGTTTCGTTTCTCATTATTATCTGGCATTTGAGGAACTAACTTTATATGCTTTAAAGTCCAATGGAGTACCAAGTGATTTGTGTATAAAATCTTACTTTTTACATGGTACACCTAAATAGTTCCAGCTTATAACTTCGTTTTTCTATTAAATTTCATTAGTGTCAAATAAAACTTACATTGAAGGCATACAAGAATGTTCAAAATAATTATTCTCGTTGTTATATTTTTATGCAGCTCTAGAAAAAGATGCGAAGGATTTTTTGATTTTATTGTATTAAAATGAATTTCTAAAAACCGAGTTTACGTAAATATTGTAAACTCCAATACAAGGTCAATTTTTTAAAATTTGATTTCTACCATTTGGTCATGAATAGTTGCAATAATCGCTTGTTTCTTTTCTCTTTGTTATATGGTATTTTTATGAACTGAATTCATATGTTTTAAAGTCCAATGGGGTACCAAGTGATTTGTATTTAAAATCTTACTTTTTACATTGTACAGCTTAATAGTTCCAGCTTATAACTTCGTTTTGCTATAAAATTTCATTATTGTCACATAAAACTTACTTTGAAGGCATACAAGGATGTTCAAAATGATTAATCTCGTTGTTATATTTTTTAAGCAGTTCTAGAAATACATGCGAAGGATTTTTTGTTTTTATTGTGTTATAATGAATATCTAAAAACCGAGTTTACGTAAATATTGTAAACTCCAATACAAGGTCAATTTTTTAAAATTTGATTTCCACCATTTGGTCATGAATAGTTGCAATAATCGCTTGTTTCGTTTCTCATTATTATCTGGCATTTGAGGAACTCACTTTATATGCTTTAAAGTCCAATGGAGTACCAAGTGATTTGTGTATAAAATGTTACTTTTTACATAGTACACCTAAATAGTTCCAGCTTATAACTTCGTTTTGCAATTGAATTTCATTAGTGTCAAATAAAACTTACATTGAAGGCATACAAGGATGTTCAAAATAATTATTCTCGTTGTTATATTTTTTATGCAGCTCTAGAAATACATGCGAAGGATTTTTTGTTTTTATTGTATTATACTGATTTTCTAAAAACCGAGTTTACGTAAATATTGTAAACACCAATACAAGGTCAATTTTTTAAAATTTGATTTCTACCATTTGGTCATGAATAGTTGCAATAATCGCTTGTTTCTTTTCTCTTTGTTATATGGTATTTTTATGAACTGAATTCATATGTTTTAAAGTCCAATGGAGTACCACGTGATTTGTGTATAAAATCTTACTTTTTACATTGTACACCTAAAAAGTTCCAGCTTATAAATTCGTTTTGCTATAAAATTTCATTATTGTCACATAAAACTTACTTTGAAGGCATACAAGGATGTTCAAAATGATTAATCTCGTTGTTATATTTTTATGCAGCTCTAGAAATAGATGCGAAGGATTTTTTGTTTTTATTGTATTATACTGAATATCTAAAAACCGCGTTTACGTAAATATTGTAAACTCCAATACAAGGTCAATTTTTTAAAGTTTGATTTCCACCATTTGGTCTTTTGGTGGTGAATCGTTGCAATAATCGCTTGTTTCTTTTCTCTTTGTTATATGGAATTTTTATGAACTGAATTCATATGCTTTAAAGTCCAATGGGGTACCACGTGACTTGGGTTTAAAATCATTCCTTCCACAAAGCACTCCTACATAGTTCCAGCTTATAACTTCGTTTTGCAGTTGAATTTCATTAGTGTCAAATAAAACTTACATTGAAGGCATACAAGGATGTTCAAAATAATTATTCTCGTTGTTATATTTTTTATGCAGCTCTAGAAATACATGCGAAGGATTTTTTGTTTTTATTGTATTAAAATGAATTTCTAAAAACCGAGTTTACGTAAATATTGTAAACTCCAATACAAGGCCAATTTTTTAAAATTTGATTTCCACCATTTGGTCATGAATAGTTGCAATAATCGCTTGTTTCGTTTCTCATTATTATCTGGCATTTTAAGAACTAACTTTATATGCTTTAAAGTCTAATGGAGTACCACGTTATTTGTGTATAAAATCTTACTTTTTACATAGTACACCTAAATAGTTCCAGCTTATAACTTCGTTTTTCTATTAAATTTCATTAGTGTCAAATAAAACTTACATTGGAGGCATACAAGGATGTTCAAAATAATTATTATCGTTGTTATATTTTTTATGCAGCTCTAGAAAAAGATGCGAAGGATTTTTTGTTTTTATTGTATTAAAATGAATTTCTAAAAACCGAGTTTACGTAAATATTGTAAACTCCAATACAAGGTCAATTTTTTAAAATTTGATTTCTACCATTTGGTCATGAATAGTTGCAATAATCGCTTGTTTCATTTCTCTTTGTTATATGTTATTTTTATGAACTGAATTCATATGTTTTAAAGTCCAATGGGGTACCAAGTGATTTGTATTTAAAATCTTACTTTTTAGATTGTACAGCTTAATAGTTCCAGCTTATAACTTCGTTTTGCTATAAAATTTCATTATTGTCACATAAAACTTAATTTGAAGGCATACAAGGATGTTCAAAATGATTATTCTCGTTGTTATATTTTTTATGCAGCTCTAAAAAAACATGCGAAGGATTTTTTGCTTTTATTGTATTAAAATGAATTTCTAAAAACCGAGTTTACCTGAATATTGTAAATTCCAATACAAGGTCAATTTTTTAAAATTTGATTTCCACCATTTGGTCATGAATAGTTGCAATAATCGCTTGTTTCGTTTCTCATTATTATCTGGCATATTAAGAACTCACTTTATATGCTTTAAAGTCCAATGGAGTACCACGTGACTTGTATTTAAAATCTTACTTTTTACATTGTACAGCTTAATAGTTCCAGCTTATAAATTCGTTTTGCTATAAAATTTCATTATTGTCACATAAAACTTACTTTGAAGGCATACAAGGATGTTCAAAATAATTATTCTCGTTGTTATATTTTTTATGCAGCTCTAGAAATACATGCGAAGGATTTTTTGTTTTTATTGTATTATACTGATTTTCTAAAAACCGAGTTTACGTAAATATTGTAAACTCCAATACAAGGTCAATTTTTTAAAATTTGATTTCTACCATTTGGTCATGAATAGTTGCAATAATCGCTTGTTTCTTTTCTCTTTGTTATATGGAATTTTTATGAACTGAATTCATATGCTTTAAAGTCCAATGGGGTACCACGTGACTTGTATTTAAAATCTTACTTTTTACATTGTACAGCTTAATAGTTCCAGCTTATAACTTCGTTTTGCTATAAAATTTCATTATTGTCACATAAAACTTACTTTGAAGGCATACAAGGATGTTCAAAATAATTATTCTCGTTGTTATATTTTTTATGCAGCTCTAGAAAAAGATGCGAAGGATTTTTTGTTTTTATTGTATTATACTGAATTTCTAAAAACCGAGTTTACGTAAATATTGTAAACTCCAATACAAGGTCAATTTTTTAAAATTTGATTTCCACCATTTGGTCATGAATAGTTGCAATAATCGCTTGTTTCGTTTCTTATTATTATCTGGCATTTTAAGAACTAACTTTATATGCTTTAAAGTCCAATGGGGTACCACGTGACTTGTATTTAAAATCTTACTTTTTACATTGTACAGCTTAATAGTTCCAGCTTATAACTTCGTTTTTCTATTAAATTTCATTAGTGTCAAATAAAACTGACATTGAAGGCATACAAGGATGTTCAAAATAATTATTCTCGTTGTTATATTTTTTATGCAGCTCTAGAAATACATGCGAAGGATTTTTTGTTTTTATTGTATTAAAATGAATTTCTAAAAACCGAGTTTACGTAAATATTGTAAACTCCAATACAAGGTCAATTTTTTAAAATTTGATTTCTACCATTTGGTCATGAATAGTTGCAATAATCGCTTGTTTCTTTTCTCTTTGTTATATGGAATTTTTATGAACTGAATTCATATGCTTTAAAGTCCAATGGGGTACCACGTGACTTGTATTTAAAATCTTACTTTTTACATTGTACAGCTTAATAGTTCCAGCTTATAACTTCGTTTTACTATAAAATTTCATTATTGTCACATAAAACTTACTTTGAAGGCATACAAGGATGTTCAAAATGATTAATTTCGTTGTTATATTTTTTAAGCAGCTCTAGAAAAACATGCGAAGGATTTTTTGTTTTTATTGTATTATACTGAATTTCTAAAAACCGCGTTTACGTAAATATTGTAAACTCCAATACAAGGTCAATGTTTTAAAATTTGATTTCCACCATTTGGTCTTTTGGTCGTGAATCGTTGCAATAATCGCTTGTTTCTTTTCTCTTTGTTATATGGAATTTTTATGAACTGAATTCATATGCTTTAAAGTCCAATGGGGTACCACGTGACTTGGGTATAAAATCATTCCTTTCACAAAGCACACCTAAATAGTTCCAGCTTATAACTTCGTTTTGCAATTGAATTTCATTAGTGTCAAATAAAACTTACATTGAAGGCATACAAGGATGTTCAAAATAATTATTCTCGTTGTTATATTTTTTATGCAGCTCTAGAAATACATGCGAAGGATTTTTTGTTTTTATTGTATTAAAATGAATTTCTAAAAACCGAGTTTACGTAAATATTGTAAACTCCAATACAAGGTCAATTTTTTAAAATTTGATTTCCACCATTTGGTCATGAATAGTTGCAATAATCGCTTGTTTCGTTTCTCATTATTATCTGGCATTTTAAGAACTAACTTTATATGCTTTAAAGTCTAATGGTGTACCACGTTATTTGTGTATAAAATCTTACTTTTTACATAGTACACCTAAATAGTTCCAGCTTATAACTTCGTTTTTCTATTAAATTTCATTAGTGTCAAATAAAACTTACATTGAAGGCATACAAGGATGTTCAAAATAATTATTCTCGTTGTTATATTTTTTATGCAGCTCTAGAAATACATGCTAAGGATTTTTTGTTTTTATTGTATTAAAATGAATTTCTAAAAACCGAGTTTACGTAAATATTGTGAACCCCAATACAAGGTCAATTTTTTAAAATTTGATTTCTACCATTTGGTCATGAATAGTTGCAGTAATCGCTTGTTTCTTTTCTCTTTGTTATATAGTATTTTTATGAACTGAATTCATATGTTTTAAAGTCCAATGGGGTACCACGTGACTTGTATTTAAAATCTTACTTTTTACATTGTACAGCTTAATAGTTCCAGCTTATAACTTCGTTTTGCTATAAAATTTCAATATTGTCACATAAAACTTACTTTGAAGGCATACAAGGATGTTCAAAATGATTAATCTCGTTGTTATATTTTTTATGCAGCTCTAGAAATACATGCGAAGGATTTTTTGTTTTTATTGTAATAAAATGAATTTCTAAAAACCGAGTTTACGTAAATATTGTAAACTCCAATACAAGGTCAATTTTTTAAAATTTGATTTCCACCATTTGGTCATGAATAGTTGCAATAATCGCTTGTTTCGTTTCTCATTATTATCTGGCATTTTAAGAACTAACTTTATATGCTTTAAAGTCCAATGGAGTGCCAAGTGATTTGTGTATAAAATCTTACTTTTTACATAGTACACCTAAATAGTTCCAGCTTATAACTTCGTTTTTCTATTAAATTTCATTAGTGTCAAATAAAACTTACATTGAAGGCATACAAGGATGTTCAAAATAATTATTCTCGTTGTTATATTTTTTATGCAGCTCTAGAAATACATGCGAAGAATTTTTTGTTTTTATTGTATTAAAATGAATTTCTAAAAACCGAGTTTACGTAAATATTGTAAACTCCAATACAAGGTCAATTTTTTAAAATTTGATTTCCACCATTTGGTCATGAATAGTTGCAATTATCGCTTGTTTCGTTTCTCATTATTATCTGGCATTTGAGGAACTCACTTTATATGCTTTAAAGTCCAATGGAGTACCAAGTGATTTGTGTATAAAATCTTACTTTTTACATGGTACACCTAAATAGTTCCAGCTTATAACTTCGTTTTTCTATTAAATTTCATTAGTGTCAAATAAAACTTACATTGAAGGCATACAAGGATGTTCAAAATAATTATTCTCGTTGTTATATTTTTTATGCAGCTCTAGAAATACATGCGAAGAATTTTTTGCTTTTATTGTATTAAAATGAATTTCTAAAAACCGAGTTTACGTGAATATTGTAAACTCCAATACAAGGTCAATTTTTTAAAGTTTGATTTCCACCATTTGGTCATGAATAGTTGCAATAATCGCTTGTTTCGTTTCTTATTATTATCTGGCATTTTAAGAACTAACTTTATATGCTTTAAAGTCCAATGGAGTACCACGTGATTTGTGTATAAAATCTTACTTTTTACATAGTACACCTAAATAGTTCCAGCTTATAACTTCGTTTTTCTATTAAATTTCATTAGTGTCAAATAAAACTGACATTGAAGGCATACAAGGATGTTCAAAATAATTATTCTCGTTGTTATATTTTTTATGCAGCTCTAGAAATACATGCGAAGGATTTTTTGTTTGTATTGTATTAAAATGAATTTCTAAAAACCGAGTTTACGTAAATATTGTAAACTCCAATACAAGGTCAATTTTTTAAAATTTGATTTCCACCATTTGGTCATGAATAGTTGCAATAATCGCTTGTTTAGTTTCTCATTATTATCTGGCATTTTAAGAACAAACTTTATATGCTTTAAAGTCCAATGGAGTACCACGTGATTTGTGTATAAAATCTTACTTTTTACATAGTACACCTAAATAGTTCCAGCTTATAACTTCGTTTTTCTATTAAATTTCATTAGTGTCAAATAAAACTTACATTGAAGGCATACAAGGATGTTCACAATAATTATTCTCGTTGTTATATTTTTTATGCAGCTCTAGAAATACATGCGAAGGATTTTTTGTTTTTATTGTATTAAAATGAATTCCTAAAAACCGAGTTTACGTAAATATTGTAAACTCCAATACAAGGTCAATTTTTTAAAATTTGATTTCCACCATTTGGTCACGAATAGTTGCAATAATCGCTTGTTTCTTTTCTCTTTGTTATATGGAATTTTTATGAACTGAATTCATATGTTTTAAAGTCCAATGGGGTACCACGTGACTTGTATTTAAAATCTTACTTTTTACAGTGTACAGCTTAATAGTTCCAGCTTATAACTTCATTTTGCAATTGAATTTCATTAGTGTCAAATAAAACTTACATTGAAGACATACAAGGATGTTCAAAATGATTATTCTCGTTGTTATATTTTTTATGCAGCTCTAGAAATACATGCGAAGGATTTTTTATTTTTATTGTATTAAAATGAATTTCTAAAAACCGAGTTTACGTAAATATTGTAAACTCCAATACAAGGTCAATTTTTTAAAATTTGATTTCCACCATTTGGTCATGAATAGTTGCAATAATCGCTTGTTTCGTTTCACACTATTATCTGGCATTTTAGGAACTAACTTTATAAGCCTTAAAGTCCAATGGAGTACTACGTGATTTGTGTATAAAATCTTACTTTTTACATAGTACACCTAAATAGTTCCAGCTTATAACTTCGTTTTTCTATTAAATTTCATTAGTGTCAAATAAAACTTACATTGAAGGCATACAAGGATGTTCACAATAATTATTCTCGTTGTTATATTTTTTATGCAGCTCTAGAAATACATGCGAAGGATTTTTTGTTTTTATTGTATTAAAATGAATTCCTAAAAACCGAGTTTACGTAAATATTGTAAACTCCAATACAAGGTCAATTTTTTAAAATTTGATTTCCACCATTTGGTCACGAATAGTTGCAATAATCGCTTGTTTCTTTTCTCTTTGTTATATGGAATTTTTATGAACTGAATTCATATGTTTTAAAGTCCAATGGGGTACCACGTGACTTGTATTTAAAATCTTACTTTTTACATAGTACACCTAAATAGTTCCAGCTTATAACTTCGTTTTTCTATTAAATTTCATTAGTGTCAAATAAAACTTACATTGAAGGCATACAAGGATGTTCACAATAATTATTCTCGTTGTTATATTTTTTATGCAGCTCTAGAAATACATGCGAAGGATTTTTTGTTTTTATTGTATTAAAATGAATTTCTAAAAACCGAGTTTACGTAAATATTGTAAACTCCAATACAAGGTCAATTTTTTAAAATTTGATTTCCACCATTTGGTCATGAATAGTTGCAATTATCGCTTGTTTCGTTTCTCATTATTATCTGGCATTTGAGGAACTAACTTTATATGCTTTAAAGTCCAATGGAGTACCAAGTGATTTGTGTATAAAATCTTACTTTTTACATGGTACACCTAAATAGTTCCAGCTTATAACTTCGTTTTTCTATTAAATTTCATTAGTGTCAAATAAAACTTACATTGAAGGCATACAAGAATGTTCAAAATAATTATTCTCGTTGTTATATTTTTATGCAGCTCTAGAAAAAGATGCGAAGGATTTTTTGATTTTATTGTATTAAAATGAATTTCTAAAAACCGAGTTTACGTAAATATTGTAAACTCCAATACAAGGTCAATTTTTTAAAATTTGATTTCTACCATTTGGTCATGAATAGTTGCAATAATCGCTTGTTTCTTTTCTCTTTGTTATATGGTATTTTTATGAACTGAATTCATATGTTTTAAAGTCCAATGGGGTACCAAGTGATTTGTATTTAAAATCTTACTTTTTACATTGTACAGCTTAATAGTTCCAGCTTATAACTTCGTTTTGCTATAAAATTTCATTATTGTCACATAAAACTTACTTTGAAGGCATACAAGGATGTTCAAAATGATTAATCTCGTTGTTATATTTTTTAAGCAGTTCTAGAAATACATGCGAAGGATTTTTTGTTTTTATTGTGTTATAATGAATATCTAAAAACCGAGTTTACGTAAATATTGTAAACTCCAATACAAGGTCAATTTTTTAAAATTTGATTTCCACCATTTGGTCATGAATAGTTGCAATAATCGCTTGTTTCGTTTCTCATTATTATCTGGCATTTGAGGAACTCACTTTATATGCTTTAAAGTCCAATGGAGTACCAAGTGATTTGTGTATAAAATGTTACTTTTTACATAGTACACCTAAATAGTTCCAGCTTATAACTTCGTTTTGCAATTGAATTTCATTAGTGTCAAATAAAACTTACATTGAAGGCATACAAGGATGTTCAAAATAATTATTCTCGTTGTTATATTTTTTATGCAGCTCTAGAAATACATGCGAAGGATTTTTTGTTTTTATTGTATTATACTGATTTTCTAAAAACCGAGTTTACGTAAATATTGTAAACACCAATACAAGGTCAATTTTTTAAAATTTGATTTCTACCATTTGGTCATGAATAGTTGCAATAATCGCTTGTTTCTTTTCTCTTTGTTATATGGTATTTTTATGAACTGAATTCATATGTTTTAAAGTCCAATGGAGTACCACGTGATTTGTGTATAAAATCTTACTTTTTACATTGTACACCTAAAAAGTTCCAGCTTATAAATTCGTTTTGCTATAAAATTTCATTATTGTCACATAAAACTTACTTTGAAGGCATACAAGGATGTTCAAAATGATTAATCTCGTTGTTATATTTTTATGCAGCTCTAGAAATAGATGCGAAGGATTTTTTGTTTTTATTGTATTATACTGAATATCTAAAAACCGCGTTTACGTAAATATTGTAAACTCCAATACAAGGTCAATTTTTTAAAGTTTGATTTCCACCATTTGGTCTTTTGGTGGTGAATCGTTGCAATAATCGCTTGTTTCTTTTCTCTTTGTTATATGGAATTTTTATGAACTGAATTCATATGCTTTAAAGTCCAATGGGGTACCACGTGACTTGGGTTTAAAATCATTCCTTCCACAAAGCACACCTAAATAGTTCCAGCTTATAACTTCGTTTTGCAGTTGAATTTCATTAGTGTCAAATAAAACTTACATTGAAGGCATACAAGGATGTTCAAAATAATTATTCTCGTTGTTATATTTTTTATGCAGCTCTAAAAAAACATGCGAAGGATTTTTTGCTTTTATTGTATTAAAATGAATTTCTAAAAACCGAGTTTACCTGAATATTGTAAATTCCAATACAAGGTCAATTTTTTAAAATTTGATTTCCACCATTTGGTCATGAATAGTTGCAATAATCGCTTGTTTCGTTTCTCATTATTATCTGGCATATTAAGAACTCACTTTATATGCTTTAAAGTCCAATGGAGTACCACGTGACTTGTATTTAAAATCTTACTTTTTACATTGTACAGCTTAATAGTTCCAGCTTATAAATTCGTTTTGCTATAAAATTTCATTATTGTCACATAAAACTTACTTTGAAGGCATACAAGGATGTTCAAAATAATTATTCTCGTTGTTATATTTTTTATGCAGCTCTAGAAATACATGCGAAGGATTTTTTGTTTTTATTGTATTATACTGATTTTCTAAAAACCGAGTTTACGTAAATATTGTAAACTCCAATACAAGGTCAATTTTTTAAAATTTGATTTCTACCATTTGGTCATGAATAGTTGCAATAATCGCTTGTTTCTTTTCTCTTTGTTATATGGAATTTTTATGAACTGAATTCATATGCTTTAAAGTCCAATGGGGTACCACGTGACTTGTATTTAAAATCTTACTTTTTACATTGTACAGCTTAATAGTTCCAGCTTATAACTTCGTTTTGCTATAAAATTTCATTATTGTCACATAAAACTTACTTTGAAGGCATACAAGGATGTTCAAAATAATTATTCTCGTTGTTATATTTTTTATGCAGCTCTAGAAAAAGATGCGAAGGATTTTTTGTTTTTATTGTATTATACTGAATTTCTAAAAACCGAGTTTACGTAAATATTGTAAACTCCAATACAAGGTCAATTTTTTAAAATTTGATTTCCACCATTTGGTCATGAATAGTTGCAATAATCGCTTGTTTCGTTTCTTATTATTATCTGGCATTTTAAGAACTAACTTTATATGCTTTAAAGTCCAATGGGGTACCACGTGACTTGTATTTAAAATCTTACTTTTTACATTGTACAGCTTAATAGTTCCAGCTTATAACTTCGTTTTTCTATTAAATTTCATTAGTGTCAAATAAAACTGACATTGAAGGCATACAAGGATGTTCAAAATAATTATTCTCGTTGTTATATTTTTTATGCAGCTCTAGAAATACATGCGAAGGATTTTTTGTTTTTATTGTATTAAAATGAATTTCTAAAAACCGAGTTTACGTAAATATTGTAAACTCCAATACAAGGTCAATTTTTTAAAATTTGATTTCTACCATTTGGTCATGAATAGTTGCAATAATCGCTTGTTTCTTTTCTCTTTGTTATATGGAATTTTTATGAACTGAATTCATATGCTTTAAAGTCCAATGGGGTACCACGTGACTTGTATTTAAAATCTTACTTTTTACATTGTACAGCTTAATAGTTCCAGCTTATAACTTCGTTTTACTATAAAATTTCATTATTGTCACATAAAACTTACTTTGAAGGCATACAAGGATGTTCAAAATGATTAATTTCGTTGTTATATTTTTTAAGCAGCTCTAGAAAAACATGCGAAGGATTTTTTGTTTTTATTGTATTATACTGAATTTCTAAAAACCGCGTTTACGTAAATATTGTAAACTCCAATACAAGGTCAATGTTTTAAAATTTGATTTCCACCATTTGGTCTTTTGGTCGTGAATCGTTGCAATAATCGCTTGTTTCTTTTCTCTTTGTTATATGGAATTTTTATGAACTGAATTCATATGCTTTAAAGTCCAATGGGGTACCACGTGACTTGGGTATAAAATCATTCCTTTCACAAAGCACACCTAAATAGTTCCAGCTTATAACTTCGTTTTGCAATTGAATTTCATTAGTGTCAAATAAAACTTACATTGAAGGCATACAAGGATGTTCAAAATAATTATTCTCGTTGTTATATTTTTTATGCAGCTCTAGAAATACATGCGAAGGATTTTTTGTTTTTATTGTATTAAAATGAATTTCTAAAAACCGAGTTTACCTGAATATTGTAAATTCCAATACAAGGTCAATTTTTTAAAATTTGATTTCCACCATTTGGTCATGAATAGTTGCAATAATCGCTTGTTTCGTTTCTCATTATTATCTGGCATTTTAGGAACTAACTTTATAAGCCTTAAAGTCCAATGGAGTACTACGTGATTTGTGTATAAAATCTTACTTTTTACATAGTACACCTAAATAGTTCCAGCTTATAACTTCGTTTTTCTATTAAATTTCATTAGTGTCAAATAAAACTTACATTGAAGGCATACAAGGATGTTCACAATAATTATTCTCGTTGTTATATTTTTTATGCAGCTCTAGAAATACATGCGAAGGATTTTTTGTTTTTATTGTATTAAAATGAATTCCTAAAAACCGAGTTTACGTAAATATTGTAAACTCCAATACAAGGTCAATTTTTTAAAATTTGATTTCCACCATTTGGTCACGAATAGTTGCAATAATCGCTTGTTTCTTTTCTCTTTGTTATATGGAATTTTTATGAACTGAATTCATATGTTTTAAAGTCCAATGGGGTACCACGTGACTTGTATTTAAAATCTTACTTTTTACATAGTACACCTAAATAGTTCCAGCTTATAACTTCGTTTTTCTATTAAATTTCATTAGTGTCAAATAAAACTTACATTGAAGGCATACAAGGATGTTCACAATAATTATTCTCGTTGTTATATTTTTTATGCAGCTCTAGAAATACATGCGAAGGATTTTTTGTTTTTATTGTATTAAAATGAATTTCTAAAAACCGAGTTTACGTAAATATTGTAAACTCCAATACAAGGTCAATTTTTTAAAATTTGATTTCCACCATTTGGTCATGAATAGTTGCAATTATCGCTTGTTTCGTTTCTCATTATTATCTGGCATTTGAGGAACTAACTTTATATGCTTTAAAGTCCAATGGAGTACCAAGTGATTTGTGTATAAAATCTTACTTTTTACATGGTACACCTAAATAGTTCCAGCTTATAACTTCGTTTTTCTATTAAATTTCATTAGTGTCAAATAAAACTTACATTGAAGGCATACAAGAATGTTCAAAATAATTATTCTCGTTGTTATATTTTTATGCAGCTCTAGAAAAAGATGCGAAGGATTTTTTGATTTTATTGTATTAAAATGAATTTCTAAAAACCGAGTTTACGTAAATATTGTAAACTCCAATACAAGGTCAATTTTTTAAAATTTGATTTCTACCATTTGGTCATGAATAGTTGCAATAATCGCTTGTTTCTTTTCTCTTTGTTATATGGTATTTTTATGAACTGAATTCATATGTTTTAAAGTCCAATGGGGTACCAAGTGATTTGTATTTAAAATCTTACTTTTTACATTGTACAGCTTAATAGTTCCAGCTTATAACTTCGTTTTGCTATAAAATTTCATTATTGTCACATAAAACTTACTTTGAAGGCATACAAGGATGTTCAAAATGATTAATCTCGTTGTTATATTTTTTAAGCAGTTCTAGAAATACATGCGAAGGATTTTTTGTTTTTATTGTGTTATAATGAATATCTAAAAACCGAGTTTACGTAAATATTGTAAACTCCAATACAAGGTCAATTTTTTAAAATTTGATTTCCACCATTTGGTCATGAATAGTTGCAATAATCGCTTGTTTCGTTTCTCATTATTATCTGGCATTTGAGGAACTCACTTTATATGCTTTAAAGTCCAATGGAGTACCAAGTGATTTGTGTATAAAATGTTACTTTTTACATAGTACACCTAAATAGTTCCAGCTTATAACTTCGTTTTGCAATTGAATTTCATTAGTGTCAAATAAAACTTACATTGAAGGCATACAAGGATGTTCAAAATAATTATTCTCGTTGTTATATTTTTTATGCAGCTCTAGAAATACATGCGAAGGATTTTTTGTTTTTATTGTATTATACTGATTTTCTAAAAACCGAGTTTACGTAAATATTGTAAACACCAATACAAGGTCAATTTTTTAAAATTTGATTTCTACCATTTGGTCATGAATAGTTGCAATAATCGCTTGTTTCTTTTCTCTTTGTTATATGGTATTTTTATGAACTGAATTCATATGTTTTAAAGTCCAATGGAGTACCACGTGATTTGTGTATAAAATCTTACTTTTTACATTGTACACCTAAAAAGTTCCAGCTTATAAATTCGTTTTGCTATAAAATTTCATTATTGTCACATAAAACTTACTTTGAAGGCATACAAGGATGTTCAAAATGATTAATCTCGTTGTTATATTTTTATGCAGCTCTAGAAATAGATGCGAAGGATTTTTTGTTTTTATTGTATTATACTGAATATCTAAAAACCGCGTTTACGTAAATATTGTAAACTCCAATACAAGGTCAATTTTTTAAAGTTTGATTTCCACCATTTGGTCTTTTGGTGGTGAATCGTTGCAATAATCGCTTGTTTCTTTTCTCTTTGTTATATGGAATTTTTATGAACTGAATTCATATGCTTTAAAGTCCAATGGGGTACCACGTGACTTGGGTTTAAAATCATTCCTTCCACAAAGCACACCTAAATAGTTCCAGCTTATAACTTCGTTTTGCAGTTGAATTTCATTAGTGTCAAATAAAACTTACATTGAAGGCATACAAGGATGTTCAAAATAATTATTCTCGTTGTTATATTTTTTATGCAGCTCTAGAAATACATGCGAAGGATTTTTTGTTTTTATTGTATTAAAATGAATTTCTAAAAACCGAGTTTACCTGAATATTGTAAATTCCAATACAAGGTCAATTTTTTAAAATTTGATTTCCACCATTTGGTCATGAATAGTTGCAATAATCGCTTGTTTCGTTTCTCATTATTATCTGGCATTTTAGGAACTAACTTTATAAGCCTTAAAGTCCAATGGAGTACTACGTGATTTGTGTATAAAATCTTACTTTTTACATAGTACACCTAAATAGTTCCAGCTTATAACTTCGTTTTTCTATTAAATTTCATTAGTGTCAAATAAAACTTACATTGAAGGCATACAAGGATGTTCACAATAATTATTCTCGTTGTTATATTTTTTATGCAGCTCTAGAAATACATGCGAAGGATTTTTTGTTTTTATTGTATTAAAATGAATTCCTAAAAACCGAGTTTACGTAAATATTGTAAACTCCAATACAAGGTCAATTTTTTAAAATTTGATTTCCACCATTTGGTCACGAATAGTTGCAATAATCGCTTGTTTCTTTTCTCTTTGTTATATGGTATTTTTATGAACTGAATTCATATGTTTTAAAGTCCAATGGAGTACCACGTGATTTGTGTATAAAATCTTACTTTTTACATTGTACACCTAAAAAGTTCCAGCTTATAAATTCGTTTTGCTATAAAATTTCATTATTGTCACATAAAACTTACTTTGAAGGCATACAAGGATGTTCAAAATGATTAATCTCGTTGTTATATTTTTATGCAGCTCTAGAAATAGATGCGAAGGATTTTTTGTTTTTATTGTATTATACTGAATATCTAAAAACCGCGTTTACGTAAATATTGTAAACTCCAATACAAGGTCAATGTTTTAAAATTTGATTTCCACCATTTGGTCTTTTGGTCGTGAATCGTTGCAATAATCGCTTGTTTCTTTTCTCTTTGTTATATGGAATTTTTATGAACTGAATTCATATGCTTTAAAGTCCAATGGGGTACCACGTGACTTGGGTATAAAATCATTCCTTTCACAAAGCACACCTAAATAGTTCCAGCTTATAACTTCGTTTTGCAATTGAATTTCATTAGTGTCAAATAAAACTTACATTGAAGGCATACAAGGATGTTCAAAATAATTATTCTCGTTGTTATATTTTTTATGCAGCTCTAGAAATACATGCGAAGGATTTTTTGTTTTTATTGTATTAAAATGAATTTCTAAAAACCGAGTTTACCTGAATATTGTAAATTCCAATACAAGGTCAATTTTTTAAAATTTGATTTCCACCATTTGGTCATGAATAGTTGCAATAATCGCTTGTTTCGTTTCTCATTATTATCTGGCATTTTAGGAACTAACTTTATAAGCCTTAAAGTCCAATGGAGTACTACGTGATTTGTGTATAAAATCTTACTTTTTACATAGTACACCTAAATAGTTCCAGCTTATAACTTCGTTTTTCTATTAAATTTCATTAGTGTCAAATAAAACTTACATTGAAGGCATACAAGGATGTTCACAATAATTATTCTCGTTGTTATATTTTTTATGCAGCTCTAGAAATACATGCGAAGGATTTTTTGTTTTTATTGTATTAAAATGAATTCCTAAAAACCGAGTTTACGTAAATATTGTAAACTCCAATACAAGGTCAATTTTTTAAAATTTGATTTCCACCATTTGGTCACGAATAGTTGCAATAATCGCTTGTTTCTTTTCTCATTATTATCTGGCATTTGAGGAACTAACTTTATATGCTTTGAAGTCCAATGGAGTACCAAGTGATTTGTGTATAAAATCTTACTTTTTACATAGTACACCTAAATAGTTCCAGCTTATAACTTCGTTTTTCTATTAAATTTCATTAGTGTCAAATAAAACTTACATTGAAGGCATACAAGGATGTTCAAAATAATTATTCTCGTTGTTATATTTTTTATGCAGCTCTAGAAAAAGATGCGAAGGATTTTTTGTTTTTATTGTATTAAAATGAATTTCTAAAAACCGAGTTTACGTAAATATTGTAAACTCCAATACAAGGTCAATTTTTTAAAATTTGATTTCCACCATTTGGTCATGAATAGTTGCAATTATCGCTTGTTTCGTTTCTCATTATTATCTGGCATTTGAGGAACTAACTTTATATGCTTTAAAGTCCAATGGAGTACCAAGTGATTTGTGTATAAAATCTTACTTTTTACATGGTACACCTAAATAGTTCCAGCTTATAACTTCGTTTTTCTATTAAATTTCATTAGTGTCAAATAAAACTTACATTGAAGGCATACAAGAATGTTCAAAATAATTATTCTCGTTGTTATATTTTTATGCAGCTCTAGAAAAAGATGCGAAGGATTTTTTGATTTTATTGTATTAAAATGAATTTCTAAAAACCGAGTTTACGTAAATATTGTAAACTCCAATACAAGGTCAATTTTTTAAAATTTGATTTCTACCATTTGGTCATGAATAGTTGCAATAATCGCTTGTTTCTTTTCTCTTTGTTATATGGTATTTTTATGAACTGAATTCATATGTTTTAAAGTCCAATGGGGTACCAAGTGATTTGTATTTAAAATCTTACTTTTTACATTGTACAGCTTAATAGTTCCAGCTTATAACTTCGTTTTGCTATAAAATTTCATTATTGTCACATAAAACTTACTTTGAAGGCATACAAGGATGTTCAAAATGATTAATCTCGTTGTTATATTTTTTAAGCAGTTCTAGAAATACATGCGAAGGATTTTTTGTTTTTATTGTGTTATAATGAATATCTAAAAACCGAGTTTACGTAAATATTGTAAACTCCAATACAAGGTCAATTTTTTAAAATTTGATTTCCACCATTTGGTCATGAATAGTTGCAATAATCGCTTGTTTCGTTTCTCATTATTATCTGGCATTTGAGGAACTCACTTTATATGCTTTAAAGTCCAATGGAGTACCAAGTGATTTGTGTATAAAATGTTACTTTTTACATAGTACACCTAAATAGTTCCAGCTTATAACTTCGTTTTGCAATTGAATTTCATTAGTGTCAAATAAAACTTACATTGAAGGCATACAAGGATGTTCAAAATAATTATTCTCGTTGTTATATTTTTTATGCAGCTCTAGAAATACATGCGAAGGATTTTTTGTTTTTATTGTATTATACTGATTTTCTAAAAACCGAGTTTACGTAAATATTGTAAACACCAATACAAGGTCAATTTTTTAAAATTTGATTTCTACCATTTGGTCATGAATAGTTGCAATAATCGCTTGTTTCTTTTCTCTTTGTTATATGGTATTTTTATGAACTGAATTCATATGTTTTAAAGTCCAATGGAGTACCACGTGATTTGTGTATAAAATCTTACTTTTTACATTGTACACCTAAAAAGTTCCAGCTTATAAATTCGTTTTGCTATAAAATTTCATTATTGTCACATAAAACTTACTTTGAAGGCATACAAGGATGTTCAAAATGATTAATCTCGTTGTTATATTTTTATGCAGCTCTAGAAAAAGATGCGAAGGATTTTTTGATTTTATTGTATTAAAATGAATTTCTAAAAACCGAGTTTACGTAAATATTGTAAACTCCAATACAAGGTCAATTTTTTAAAATTTGATTTCTACCATTTGGTCATGAATAGTTGCAATAATCGCTTGTTTCTTTTCTCTTTGTTATATGGTATTTTTATGAACTGAATTCATATGTTTTAAAGTCCAATGGGGTACCAAGTGATTTGTATTTAAAATCTTACTTTTTACATTGTACAGCTTAATAGTTCCAGCTTATAACTTCGTTTTGCTATAAAATTTCATTATTGTCACATAAAACTTACTTTGAAGGCATACAAGGATGTTCAAAATGATTAATCTCGTTGTTATATTTTTTAAGCAGTTCTAGAAATACATGCGAAGGATTTTTTGTTTTTATTGTGTTATAATGAATATCTAAAAACCGAGTTTACGTAAATATTGTAAACTCCAATACAAGGTCAATTTTTTAAAATTTGATTTCCACCATTTGGTCATGAATAGTTGCAATAATCGCTTGTTTCGTTTCTCATTATTATCTGGCATTTGAGGAACTCACTTTATATGCTTTAAAGTCCAATGGAGTACCAAGTGATTTGTGTATAAAATGTTACTTTTTACATAGTACACCTAAATAGTTCCAGCTTATAACTTCGTTTTGCAATTGAATTTCATTAGTGTCAAATAAAACTTACATTGAAGGCATACAAGGATGTTCAAAATAATTATTCTCGTTGTTATATTTTTTATGCAGCTCTAAAAAAACATGCGAAGGATTTTTTGCTTTTATTGTATTAAAATGAATTTCTAAAAACCGAGTTTACCTGAATATTGTAAATTCCAATACAAGGTCAATTTTTTAAAATTTGATTTCCACCATTTGGTCATGAATAGTTGCAATAATCGCTTGTTTCGTTTCTCATTATTATCTGGCATATTAAGAACTCACTTTATATGCTTTAAAGTCCAATGGAGTACCACGTGACTTGTATTTACAATCTTACTTTTTACATTGTACAGCTTAATAGTTCCAGCTTATAAATTCGTTTTGCTATAAAATTTCATTATTGTCACATAAAACTTACTTTGAAGGCATACAAGGATGTTCAAAATAATTATTCTCGTTGTTATATTTTTTATGCAGCTCTAGAAATACATGCGAAGGATTTTTTGTTTTTATTGTATTATACTGATTTTCTAAAAACCGAGTTTACGTAAATATTGTAAACTCCAATACAAGGTCAATTTTTTAAAATTTGATTTCTACCATTTGGTCATGAATAGTTGCAATAATCGCTTGTTTCTTTTCTCTTTGTTATATGGAATTTTTATGAACTGAATTCATATGCTTTAAAGTCCAATGGGGTACCACGTGACTTGTATTTAAAATCTTACTTTTTACATTGTACAGCTTAATAGTTCCAGCTTATAACTTCGTTTTGCTATAAAATTTCATTATTGTCACATAAAACTTACTTTGAAGGCATACAAGGATGTTCAAAATAATTATTCTCGTTGTTATATTTTTTATGCAGCTCTAGAAAAAGATGCGAAGGATTTTTTGTTTTTATTGTATTATACTGAATTTCTAAAAACCGAGTTTACGTAAATATTGTAAACTCCAATACAAGGTCAATTTTTTAAAATTTGATTTCCACCATTTGGTCATGAATAGTTGCAATAATCGCTTGTTTCGTTTCTTATTATTATCTGGCATTTTAAGAACTAACTTTATATGCTTTAAAGTCCAATGGGGTACCACGTGACTTGTATTTAAAATCTTACTTTTTACATTGTACAGCTTAATAGTTCCAGCTTATAACTTCGTTTTTCTATTAAATTTCATTAGTGTCAAATAAAACTGACATTGAAGGCATACAAGGATGTTCAAAATAATTACTCTCGTTGTTATATTTTTTATGCAGCTCTAGAAATACATGCGAAGGATTTTTTGTTTTTATTGTATTAAAATGAATTTCTAAAAACCGAGTTTACGTAAATATTGTAAACTCCAATACAAGGTCAATTTTTTAAAATTTGATTTCTACCATTTGGTCATGAATAGTTGCAATAATCGCTTGTTTCTTTTCTCTTTGTTATATGGAATTTTTATGAACTGAATTCATATGCTTTAAAGTCCAATGGGGTACCACGTGACTTGTATTTAAAATCTTACTTTTTACATTGTACAGCTTAATAGTTCCAGCTTATAACTTCGTTTTACTATAAAATTTCATTATTGTCACATAAAACTTACTTTGAAGGCATACAAGGATGTTCAAAATGATTAATTTCGTTGTTATATTTTTTAAGCAGCTCTAGAAAAACATGCGAAGGATTTTTTGTTTTTATTGTATTATACTGAATTTCTAAAAACCGCGTTTACGTAAATATTGTAAACTCCAATACAAGGTCAATGTTTTAAAATTTGATTTCCACCATTTGGTCTTTTGGTCGTGAATCGTTGCAATAATCGCTTGTTTCTTTTCTCTTTGTTATATGGAATTTTTATGAACTGAATTCATATGCTTTAAAGTCCAATGGGGTACCACGTGACTTGGGTATAAAATCATTCCTTTCACAAAGCACACCTAAATAGTTCCAGCTTATAACTTCGTTTTTCTATTAAATTTCATTAGTGTCAAATAAAACTGACATTGAAGGCATACAAGGATGTTCAAAATAATTACTCTCGTTGTTATATTTTTTATGCAGCTCTAGAAATACATGCGAAGGATTTTTTGTTTTTATTGTATTAAAATGAATTTCTAAAAACCGAGTTTACGTAAATATTGTAAACTCCAATACAAGGTCAATTTTTTAAAATTTGATTTCCACCATTTGGTCATGAATAGTTGCAATAATCGCTTGTTTCGTTTCTCATTATTATATGGAATTTTTATGAACTGAATTCATATGCTTTAAAGTCCAATGGGGTACCACGTGACTTGTATTTAAAATCTTACTTTTTACATTGTACAGCTTAATAGTTCCAGCTTATAACTTCGTTTTTCTATTAAATTTCATTAGTGTCAAATAAAACTGACATTGAAGGCATACAAGGATGTTCAAAATAATTACTCTCGTTGTTATATTTTTTATGCAGCTCTAGAAATACATGCGAAGGATTTTTTGTTTTTATTGTATTATACTGAATTTCTAAAAACCGCGTTTACGTAAATATTGTAAACTCCAATACAAGGTCAATGTTTTAAAATTTGATTTCCACCATTTGGTCTTTTGGTCGTGAATCGTTGCAATAATCGCTTGTTTCTTTTCTCTTTGTTATATGGAATTTTTATGAACTGAATTCATATGCTTTAAAGTCCAATGGGGTACCACGTGACTTGGGTATAAAATCATTCCTTTCACAAAGCACACCTAAATAGTTCCAGCTTATAACTTCGTTTTTCTATTAAATTTCATTAGTGTCAAATAAAACTGACATTGAAGGCATACAAGGATGTTCAAAATAATTACTCTCGTTGTTATATTTTTTATGCAGCTCTAGAAATACATGCGAAGGATTTTTTGTTTTTATTGTATTAAAATGAATTTCTAAAAACCGAGTTTACGTAAATATTGTAAACTCCAATACAAGGTCAATTTTTTAAAATTTGATTTCTACCATTTGGTCATGAATAGTTGCAATAATCGCTTGTTTCTTTTCTCTTTGTTATATGGAATTTTTATGAACTGAATTCATATGCTTTAAAGTCCAATGGGGTACCACGTGACTTGTATTTAAAATCTTACTTTTTACATTGTACAGCTTAATAGTTCCAGCTTATAACTTCGTTTTACTATAAAATTTCATTATTGTCACATAAAACTTACTTTGAAGGCATACAAGGATGTTCAAAATGATTAATTTCGTTGTTATATTTTTTAAGCAGCTCTAGAAAAACATGCGAAGGATTTTTTGTTTTTATTGTATTATACTGAATTTCTAAAAACCGCGTTTACGTAAATATTGTAAACTCCAATACAAGGTCAATGTTTTAAAATTTGATTTCCACCATTTGGTCTTTTGGTCGTGAATAGTTGCAATAATCGCTTGTTTCTTTTCTCTTTGTTATATGGAATTTTTATGAACTGAATTCATATGCTTTAAAGTCCAATGGGGTACCACGTGACTTGTATTTAAAATCTTACTTTTTACATTGTACAGCTTAATAGTTCCAGCTTATAACTTCGTTTTTCTATTAAATTTCATTAGTGTCAAATAAAACTGACATTGAAGGCATACAAGGATGTTCAAAATAATTACTCTCGTTGTTATATTTTTTATGCAGCTCTAGAAATACATGCGAAGGATTTTTTGTTTTTATTGTATTAAAATGAATTTCTAAAAACCGAGTTTACGTAAATATTGTAAACTCCAATACAAGGTCAATTTTTTAAAATTTGATTTCCACCATTTGGTCATGAATAGTTGCAATAATCGCTTGTTTCGTTTCTCATTATTATCTGGCATTTTAAGAACTAACTTTATATGCTTTAAAGTCTAATGGTGTACCACGTTATTTGTGTATAAAATCTTACTTTTTACATAGTACACCTAAATAGTTCCAGCTTATAACTTCGTTTTTCTATTAAATTTCATTAGTGTCAAATAAAACTTACATTGAAGGCATACAAGGATGTTCAAAATAATTATTCTCGTTGTTATATTTTTTATGCAGCTCTAGAAATACATGCTAAGGATTTTTTGTTTTTATTGTATTAAAATGAATTTCTAAAAACCGAGTTTACGTAAATATTGTGAACCCCAATACAAGGTCAATTTTTTAAAATTTGATTTCTACCATTTGGTCATGAATAGTTGCAGTAATCGCTTGTTTCTTTTCTCTTTGTTATATAGTATTTTTATGAACTGAATTCATATGTTTTAAAGTCCAATGGGGTACCACGTGACTTGTATTTAAAATCTTACTTTTTACATTGTACAGCTTAATAGTTCCAGCTTATAACTTCGTTTTGCTATAAAATTTCAATATTGTCACATAAAACTTACTTTGAAGGCATACAAGGATGTTCAAAATGATTAATCTCGTTGTTATATTTTTTATGCAGCTCTAGAAATACATGCGAAGGATTTTTTGTTTTTATTGTAATAAAATGAATTTCTAAAAACCGAGTTTACGTAAATATTGTAAACTCCAATACAAGGTCAATTTTTTAAAATTTGATTTCCACCATTTGGTCATGAATAGTTGCAATAATCGCTTGTTTCGTTTCTCATTATTATCTGGCATTTTAAGAACTAACTTTATATGCTTTAAAGTCCAATGGAGTGCCAAGTGATTTGTGTATAAAATCTTACTTTTTACATAGTACACCTAAATAGTTCCAGCTTATAACTTCGTTTTTCTATTAAATTTCATTAGTGTCAAATAAAACTTACATTGAAGGCATACAAGGATGTTCAAAATAATTATTCTCGTTGTTATATTTTTTATGCAGCTCTAGAAATACATGCGAAGAATTTTTTGTTTTTATTGTATTAAAATGAATTTCTAAAAACCGAGTTTACGTAAATATTGTAAACTCCAATACAAGGTCAATTTTTTAAAATTTGATTTCCACCATTTGGTCATGAATAGTTGCAATTATCGCTTGTTTCGTTTCTCATTATTATCTGGCATTTGAGGAACTCACTTTATATGCTTTAAAGTCCAATGGAGTACCAAGTGATTTGTGTATAAAATCTTACTTTTTACATGGTACACCTAAATAGTTCCAGCTTATAACTTCGTTTTTCTATTAAATTTCATTAGTGTCAAATAAAACTTACATTGAAGGCATACAAGGATGTTCAAAATAATTATTCTCGTTGTTATATTTTTTATGCAGCTCTAGAAATACATGCGAAGAATTTTTTGCTTTTATTGTATTAAAATGAATTTCTAAAAACCGAGTTTACGTGAATATTGTAAACTCCAATACAAGGTCAATTTTTTAAAGTTTGATTTCCACCATTTGGTCATGAATAGTTGCAATAATCGCTTGTTTCGTTTCTTATTATTATCTGGCATTTTAAGAACTAACTTTATATGCTTTAAAGTCCAATGGAGTACCACGTGATTTGTGTATAAAATCTTACTTTTTACATAGTACACCTAAATAGTTCCAGCTTATAACTTCGTTTTTCTATTAAATTTCATTAGTGTCAAATAAAACTGACATTGAAGGCATACAAGGATGTTCAAAATAATTATTCTCGTTGTTATATTTTTTATGCAGCTCTAGAAATACATGCGAAGGATTTTTTGTTTGTATTGTATTAAAATGAATTTCTAAAAACCGAGTTTACGTAAATATTGTAAACTCCAATACAAGGTCAATTTTTTAAAATTTGATTTCCACCATTTGGTCATGAATAGTTGCAATAATCGCTTGTTTAGTTTCTCATTATTATCTGGCATTTTAAGAACAAACTTTATATGCTTTAAAGTCCAATGGAGTACCACGTGATTTGTGTATAAAATCTTACTTTTTACATAGTACACCTAAATAGTTCCAGCTTATAACTTCGTTTTTCTATTAAATTTCATTAGTGTCAAATAAAACTTACATTGAAGGCATACAAGGATGTTCACAATAATTATTCTCGTTGTTATATTTTTTATGCAGCTCTAGAAATACATGCGAAGGATTTTTTGTTTTTATTGTATTAAAATGAATTCCTAAAAACCGAGTTTACGTAAATATTGTAAACTCCAATACAAGGTCAATTTTTTAAAATTTGATTTCCACCATTTGGTCACGAATAGTTGCAATAATCGCTTGTTTCTTTTCTCTTTGTTATATGGAATTTTTATGAACTGAATTCATATGTTTTAAAGTCCAATGGGGTACCACGTGACTTGTATTTAAAATCTTACTTTTTACAGTGTACAGCTTAATAGTTCCAGCTTATAACTTCATTTTGCAATTGAATTTCATTAGTGTCAAATAAAACTTACATTGAAGACATACAAGGATGTTCAAAATGATTATTCTCGTTGTTATATTTTTTATGCAGCTCTAGAAATACATGCGAAGGATTTTTTATTTTTATTGTATTAAAATGAATTTCTAAAAACCGAGTTTACGTAAATATTGTAAACTTCAATACAAGGTCAATTTTTTAAAATTTGATTTCCACCATTTGGTCATGAATAGTTGCAATAATCGCTTGTTTCGTTTCACACTATTATCTGGCATTTTAGGAACTAACTTTATAAGCCTTAAAGTCCAATGGAGTACTACGTGATTTGTGTATAAAATCTTACTTTTTACATAGTACACCTAAATAGTTCCAGCTTATAACTTCGTTTTTCTATTAAATTTCATTAGTGTCAAATAAAACTTACATTGAAGGCATACAAGGATGTTCACAATAATTATTCTCGTTGTTATATTTTTTATGCAGCTCTAGAAATACATGCGAAGGATTTTTTGTTTTTATTGTATTAAAATGAATTCCTAAAAACCGAGTTTACGTAAATATTGTAAACTCCAATACAAGGTCAATTTTTTAAAATTTGATTTCCACCATTTGGTCATGAATAGTTGCAATAATCGCTTGTTTAGTTTCTCATTATTATCTGGCATTTTAAGAACAAACTTTATATGCTTTAAAGTCCAATGGAGTACCACGTGATTTGTGTATAAAATCTTACTTTTTACATAGTACACCTAAATAGTTCCAGCTTATAACTTCGTTTTTCTATTAAATTTCATTAGTGTCAAATAAAACTTACATTGAAGGCATACAAGGATGTTCACAATAATTATTCTCGTTGTTATATTTTTTATGCAGCTCTAGAAATACATGCGAAGGATTTTTTGTTTTTATTGTATTAAAATGAATTCCTAAAAACCGAGTTTACGTAAATATTGTAAACTCCAATACAAGGTCAATTTTTTAAAATTTGATTTCCACCATTTGGTCACGAATAGTTGCAATAATCGCTTGTTTCTTTTCTCTTTGTTATATGGAATTTTTATGAACTGAATTCATATGTTTTAAAGTCCAATGGGGTACCACGTGACTTGTATTTAAAATCTTACTTTTTACATAGTACACCTAAATAGTTCCAGCTTATAACTTCGTTTTTCTATTAAATTTCATTAGTGTCAAATAAAACTTACATTGAAGGCATACAAGGATGTTCACAATAATTATTCTCGTTGTTATATTTTTTATGCAGCTCTAGAAATACATGCGAAGGATTTTTTGTTTTTATTGTATTAAAATGAATTTCTAAAAACCGAGTTTACGTAAATATTGTAAACTCCAATACAAGGTCAATTTTTTAAAATTTGATTTCCACCATTTGGTCATGAATAGTTGCAATTATCGCTTGTTTCGTTTCTCATTATTATCTGGCATTTGAGGAACTAACTTTATATGCTTTAAAGTCCAATGGAGTACCAAGTGATTTGTGTATAAAATCTTACTTTTTACATGGTACACCTAAATAGTTCCAGCTTATAACTTCGTTTTTCTATTAAATTTCATTAGTGTCAAATAAAACTTACATTGAAGGCATACAAGAATGTTCAAAATAATTATTCTCGTTGTTATATTTTTATGCAGCTCTAGAAAAAGATGCGAAGGATTTTTTGATTTTATTGTATTAAAATGAATTTCTAAAAACCGAGTTTACGTAAATATTGTAAACTCCAATACAAGGTCAATTTTTTAAAATTTGATTTCTACCATTTGGTCATGAATAGTTGCAATAATCGCTTGTTTCTTTTCTCTTTGTTATATGGTATTTTTATGAACTGAATTCATATGTTTTAAAGTCCAATGGGGTACCAAGTGATTTGTATTTAAAATCTTACTTTTTACATTGTACAGCTTAATAGTTCCAGCTTATAACTTCGTTTTGCTATAAAATTTCATTATTGTCACATAAAACTTACTTTGAAGGCATACAAGGATGTTCAAAATGATTAATCTCGTTGTTATATTTTTTAAGCAGTTCTAGAAATACATGCGAAGGATTTTTTGTTTTTATTGTGTTATAATGAATATCTAAAAACCGAGTTTACGTAAATATTGTAAACTCCAATACAAGGTCAATTTTTTAAAATTTGATTTCCACCATTTGGTCATGAATAGTTGCAATAATCGCTTGTTTCGTTTCTCATTATTATCTGGCATTTGAGGAACTCACTTTATATGCTTTAAAGTCCAATGGAGTACCAAGTGATTTGTGTATAAAATGTTACTTTTTACATAGTACACCTAAATAGTTCCAGCTTATAACTTCGTTTTGCAATTGAATTTCATTAGTGTCAAATAAAACTTACATTGAAGGCATACAAGGATGTTCAAAATAATTATTCTCGTTGTTATATTTTTTATGCAGCTCTAGAAATACATGCGAAGGATTTTTTGTTTTTATTGTATTATACTGATTTTCTAAAAACCGAGTTTACGTAAATATTGTAAACACCAATACAAGGTCAATTTTTTAAAATTTGATTTCTACCATTTGGTCATGAATAGTTGCAATAATCGCTTGTTTCTTTTCTCTTTGTTATATGGTATTTTTATGAACTGAATTCATATGTTTTAAAGTCCAATGGAGTACCACGTGATTTGTGTATAAAATCTTACTTTTTACATTGTACACCTAAAAAGTTCCAGCTTATAAATTCGTTTTGCTATAAAATTTCATTATTGTCACATAAAACTTACTTTGAAGGCATACAAGGATGTTCAAAATGATTAATCTCGTTGTTATATTTTTATGCAGCTCTAGAAATAGATGCGAAGGATTTTTTGTTTTTATTGTATTATACTGAATATCTAAAAACCGCGTTTACGTAAATATTGTAAACTCCAATACAAGGTCAATTTTTTAAAGTTTGATTTCCACCATTTGGTCTTTTGGTGGTGAATCGTTGCAATAATCGCTTGTTTCTTTTCTCTTTGTTATATGGAATTTTTATGAACTGAATTCATATGCTTTAAAGTCCAATGGGGTACCACGTGACTTGGGTTTAAAATCATTCCTTCCACAAAGCACACCTAAATAGTTCCAGCTTATAACTTCGTTTTGCAGTTGAATTTCATTAGTGTCAAATAAAACTTACATTGAAGGCATACAAGGATGTTCAAAATAATTATTCTCGTTGTTATATTTTTTATGCAGCTCTAGAAATACATGCGAAGGATTTTTTGTTTTTATTGTATTAAAATGAATTTCTAAAAACCGAGTTTACGTAAATATTGTAAACTCCAATACAAGGCCAATTTTTTAAAATTTGATTTCCACCATTTGGTCATGAATAGTTGCAATTATCGCTTGTTTCGTTTCTCATTATTATCTGGCATTTGAGGAACTAACTTTATATGCTTTAAAGTCCAATGGAGTACCAAGTGATTTGTGTATAAAATCTTACTTTTTACATGGTACACTTAAATAGTTCCAGCTTATAACTTCGTTTTTCTATTAAATTTCATTAGTGTCAAATAAAACTTACATTGGAGGCATACAAGGATGTTCAAAATAATTATTATCGTTGTTATATTTTTTATGCAGCTCTAGAAAAAGATGCGAAGGATTTTTTGTTTTTATTGTATTAAAATGAATTTCTAAAAACCGAGTTTACGTAAATATTGTAAACTCCAATACAAGGTCAATTTTTTAAAATTTGATTTCTACCATTTGGTCATGAATAGTTGCAATAATCGCTTGTTTCATTTCTCTTTGTTATATGTTATTTTTATGAACTGAATTCATATGTTTTAAAGTCCAATGGGGTACCAAGTGATTTGTATTTAAAATCTTACTTTTTAGATTGTACAGCTTAATAGTTCCAGCTTATAACTTCGTTTTGCTATAAAATTTCATTATTGTCACATAAAACTTAATTTGAAGGCATACAAGGATGTTCAAAATGATTATTCTCGTTGTTATATTTTTTATGCAGCTCTAAAAAAACATGCGAAGGATTTTTTGCTTTTATTGTATTAAAATGAATTTCTAAAAACCGAGTTTACGTGAATATTGTAAATTCCAATACAAGGTCAATTTTTTAAAATTTGATTTCCACCATTTGGTCATGAATAGTTGCAATAATCGCTTGTTTCGTTTCTCATTATTATCTGGCATATTAAGAACTCACTTTATATGCTTTAAAGTCCAATGGAGTACCACGTGACTTGTATTTAAAATCTTACTTTTTACATTGTACAGCTTAATAGTTCCAGCTTATAAATTCGTTTTGCTATAAAATTTCATTATTGTCACATAAAACTTACTTTGAAGGCATACAAGGATGTTCAAAATAATTATTCTCGTTGTTATATTTTTTATGCAGCTCTAGAAATACATGCGAAGGATTTTTTGTTTTTATTGTATTATACTGATTTTCTAAAAACCGAGTTTACGTAAATATTGTAAACTCCAATACAAGGTCAATTTTTTAAAATTTGATTTCTACCATTTGGTCATGAATAGTTGCAATAATCGCTTGTTTCTTTTCTCTTTGTTATATGGAATTTTTATGAACTGAATTCATATGCTTTAAAGTCCAATGGGGTACCACGTGACTTGTATTTAAAATCTTACTTTTTACATTGTACAGCTTAATAGTTCCAGCTTATAACTTCGTTTTGCTATAAAATTTCATTATTGTCACATAAAACTTACTTTGAAGGCATACAAGGATGTTCAAAATAATTATTCTCGTTGTTATATTTTTTATGCAGCTCTAGAAAAAGATGCGAAGGATTTTTTGTTTTTATTGTATTATACTGAATTTCTAAATACCGAGTTTACGTAAATGTTGTAAACTCCAATACAAGGTCAATTTTTAAAATTTGATTTCTATCATTTGGTCATGAATAGTTGCAATAATCGCTTGTTTCGTTTCTTATTATTATCTGGCATTTTAAGAACTAACTTTATATGCTTTAAAGTCCAATGGGGTACCACGTGACTTGTATTTAAAATCTTACTTTTTACATTGTACAGCTTAATAGTTCCAGCTTATAACTTCGTTTTTCTATTAAATTTCATTAGTGTCAAATAAAACTGACATTGAAGGCATACAAGGATGTTCAAAATAATTATTCTCGTTGTTATATTTTTTATGCAGCTCTAGAAATACATGCGAAGGATTTTTTGTTTTTATTGTATTAAAATGAATTTCTAAAAACCGAGTTTACGTAAATATTGTAAACTCCAATACAAGGTCAATTTTTTAAAATTTGATTTCTACCATTTGGTCATGAATAGTTGCAATAATCGCTTGTTTCTTTTCTCTTTGTTATATGGAATTTTTATGAACTGAATTCATATGCTTTAAAGTCCAATGGGGTACCACGTGACTTGTATTTAAAATCTTACTTTTTACAGTGTACAGCTTAATAGTTCCAGCTTATAACTTCGTTTTTCTATTAAATTTCATTAGTGTCAAATAAAACTTACATTGAAGACATACAAGGATGTTCAAAATGATTATTCTCGTTGTTATATTTTTTATGCAGCTCTAGAAATACATGCGAAGGATTTTTTGTTTTTATGGTATTAAAATGAATTTCTAAAAACCGAGTTTACGTAAATATTGTAAACTCCAATACAAGGTCAATTTTTTAAAATTTGATTTCTACCATTTGGTCATGAATAGTTGCAATAATCGCTTGTTTCTTTTCTCTTTGTTATATGGTATTTTTATGAACTGAATTCATATGTTTTAAAGTCCAATGGGGTACCACGTGACTTGTATTTGAAATCTTACTTTTTACATTGTACAGCTTAATAGTTCCAGCTTATAACTTCGTTTTGCTATAAAATTTCATTATTGTCACATAAAACTTACTTTGAAGGCATACAAGGATGTTCAAAATAATTAATCTCGTTGTTATATTTTTATGCAGCTCTAGAAATAGATGCGAAGGATTTTTTGTTTTTATTGTATTATACTGAATTTCTAAAAACCGCGTTTACGTAAATATTGTAAACTCCAATACAAGGTCAATGTTTTAAAATTTGATTTCCACCATTTGGTCCTTTGGTCGTGAATCGTTGCAATAATCGCTTGTTTCGTTTCTTATTATTATCTGGCATTTTAAGAACTAACTTTATATGCTTTAAAGTCCAATGGAGTACCACGTGATTTGTGTATAAAATCTTACTTTTTACATAGTACACCTAAATAGTTCCAGCTTATAACTTCGTTTTTCTATTAAATTTCATTAGTGTCAAATAAAACTGACATTGAAGGCATACAAGGATGTTCAAAATAATTATTCTCGTTGTTATATTTTTTATGCAGCTCTAGAAATACATGCGAAGGATTTTTTGTTTTTATTGTATTATACTGAATTTCTAAAAACCGCGTTTACGTAAATATTGTAAACTCCAATACAAGGTCAATGTTTTAAAATTTGATTTCCACCATTTGGTCCTTTGGTCGTGAATCGTTGCAATAATCGCTTGTTTCTTTTCTCTTTGTTATATGGAATTTTTATGAACTGAATTCATATGCTTTAAAGTCCAATGGGGTACCACGTGACTTGGGTATAAAATCATTCCTTTCACAAAGCACACCTAAATAGTTCCAGCTTATAACTTCGTTTTGCTATTAAATTTCATTAGTGTCAAATAAAACTTACTTTGAAGACATACAAGGATGTTCAAAATGATTATTCTCGTTGTTATATTTTTTATGCAGCTCTAGAAATACATGCGAAGGATTTTTTGTTTTTATTGTATTATACTGAATTTCTAAAAACCGCGTTTACGTAAATATTGTAAACTTCAATACAAGGTCAATTTTTTAAAATTTGATTTCTACCATTTGGTCATGAATAGTTGCAATAATCGCTTGTTTCTTTTCTCTTCGTTATATGGTATTTTTATGAACTGAATTCATATGTTTTAAAGTCCAATGGGGTACCAAGTGATTTGTATTTAAAATCTTACTTTTTACATTGTACAGCTTAATAGTTCCAGCTTATAACTTCGTTTTTCTATTAAATTTCATTAGTGTCAAATAAAACTTTCATTGAAGGCATACAAGGATATTCAAAATAATTATTCTCGTTGTTATATTTTTTATGCAGCTCTAGAAATACATGCGAAGGATTTTTTGTTTTTATTGTATTAAAATGAATTTCTAAAAACCGAGTTTACGTAAATATTGTAAACTCCAATACAAGGTCAATTTTTTAAAATTTGATTTCTACCATTTGGTCATGAATAGTTGCAATAATCGCTTGTTTCTTTTCTCTTTGTTATATGGTATTTTTATGAACTGAATTCATATGTTTTAAAGTCCAATGGGGTACCACGTGACTTGTATTTAAAATCTTACTTTTTACATTGTACAGCTTAATAGTTCCAGCTTATAACTTCGTTTTGCTATAAAATTTCATTATTGTCACATAAAACTTACTTTGAAGGCATACAAGGATGTTCAAAATAATTATTCTCGTTGTTATATTTTTTATGCAGCTCTAGAAAAAGATGCGAAGGATTTTTTGTTTTTAGTGTATTAAAATGAATTTCTAAAAACCGAGTTTACGTAAATATTGTAAACTCCAATACAAGGTCAATTTTTTAAAATTTGATTTCTACCATTTGGTCATGAATAGTTGCAATAATCGCTTGTTTCTTTTCTCTTTGTTATATGGAATTTTTATGAACTGAATTCATATGCTTTAAAGTCCAATGGGGTACCACGTGACTTGTATTTAAAATCTTACTTTTTACAGTGTACAGCTTAATAGTTCCAGCTTATAACTTCGTTTTGCAATTGAATTTCATTAGTGTCAAATAAAACTTACATTGAAGACATTCAAGGATGTTCAAAATGATTAATCTCGTTGTTATATTTTTATGCAGCTCTAGAAAAACATGCGAAGGATTTTTTGTTTTTATTGTATTATACTGAATTTCTAAAAACCGCGTTTACGTAAATATTGTAAACTCCAATACAAGGTCAATGTTTTAAAATTTGATTTCCACCATTTGGTCCTTTGGTCGTGAATCGTTGCAATAATCGCTTGTTTCTTTTCTCTTTGTTATATGGAATTTTTATGAACTGAATTCATATGCTTTAAAGTCCAATGGGGTACCACGTGACTTGGGTATAAAATCATTCCTTTCACAAAGCACACCTAAATAGTTCCAGCTTATAACTTCGTTTTGCTATAAAATTTCATTATTGTCACATAAAACTTACTTTGAAGGCATACAAGGATGTTCAAAATGATTAATCTCGTTGTTATATTTTTATGCAGCTCTAGAAATAGATGCGAAGGATTTTTTGTTTTTATTGTATTATACTGAATTTCTAAAAACCGCGTTTACGTAAATATTGTAAACTCCAATACAAGGTCAATTTTTTAAAATTTGATTTCCACCATTTGGTCTTTTGGTCGTGAATCGTTGCAATAATCGCTTGTTTCTTTTCTCTTTGTTATATGGTATTTTTATGAACTGAATTCATATGTTTTAAAGTCCAATGGGGTACCACGTGACTTGTATTTAAAATCTTACTTTTTACATTGTACAGGTTAATAGTTCCAGCTTATAACTTCGTTTTGCTATAAAATTTCATTATTGTCACATAAATTTTACTTTGAAGGCATACAAGGATGTTCAAAATGATTAATTTCGTTGTTATATTTTTTAAGCAGCTCTAGAAAAACATGCGAAGGATTTTTTGTTTTTATTGTATTATACTGAATTTCTAAAAACCGCGTTTACGTAAATATTGTAAACTCCAATACAAGGTCAATGTTTTAAAATTTGATTTCCACCATTTGGTCTTTTGGTCGTGAATCGTTGCAATAATCGCTTGTTTCTTTTCTCTTTGTTATATGGAATTTTTATGAACTGAATTCATATGCTTTAAAGTCCAATGGGGTACCACGTGACTTGGGTATAAAATCATTCCTTTCACAAAGCACACCTAAATAGTTCCAGCTTATAACTTCGTTTTGCAATTGAATTTCATTAGTGTCAAATAAAACTTACATTGAAGGCATACAAGGATGTTCAAAATAATTATTCTCGTTGTTATATTTTTTAAGCAGCCCTAGAAATACATGCGAAGGATTTTTTGTTTTTATTGTATTAAAATGAATTTCTAAAAACCGAGTTTACGTAAATATTGTAAACTCCAATACAAGGTCAATTTTTTAAAATTTGATTTGCACCATTTGGTCATGAATAGTTGCAATAATCGCTTGTTTCGTTTCTCATTATTATCTGGCGTTTTAAGAACTAACTTTATATGCTTTAAAGTCCAATGGAGTACCACGTTATTTGTGTATAAAATCTTACTTTTTACATAGTACACCTAAATAGTTCCAGCTTATAACTTCGTTTTTCTATTAAATTTCATTAGTGTCAAATAAAACTTACATTGAAGGCATACAAGGATGTTCAAAATAATTATTCTCGTTGTTATATTTTTTATGCAGCTCTAGAAATACATGCGAAGGATTTTTTGTTTTTATTGTATTAAAATGAATTTCTAAAAATCGAGTTTACGTAAATATTGTGAACCCCAATACAAGGTCAATTTTTTAAAATTTGATTTCCACCATTTGGTCATGAATAGTTGCAATAATCGCTTGTTTCTTTTCTCTTTGTTATATAGTATTTTTATGAACTGAATTCATATGTTTTAAAGTCCAATGGGGTACCACGTGACTTGTATTTAAAATCTTACTTTTTACATTGTACAGCTTAATAGTTCCAGCTTATAACTTCGTTTTGCTATAAAATTTCATTATTGTCACATAAAACTTACTTTGAAGGCATACAAGGATGTTCAAAATGATTAATCTCGTTGTTATATTTTTTATGCAGCTCTAGAAATACATGCGAAGGATTTTTTGTTTTTATTGTATTAAAATGAATTTCTAAAAACCGAGTTTACGTAAATATTGTAAACTCCAATACAAGGTCAATTTTTTAAAATTTGATTTCCACCATTTGGTCTTTTGGTCGTGAATCGTTGCAATAATCGCTTGTTTCGTTTCTCATTATTATCTGGCATTTTAAGAACTAACTTTATATGCTTTAAAGTCCAATGGAGTACCAAGTGATTTGTGTATAAAATCTTACTTTTTACATAGTACACCTAAATAGTTCCAGCTTATAACTTCGTTTTTCTATTAAATTTCATTAGTGTCAAATAAAACTTACATTGAAGACATACAAGGATGTTCAAAATGATTATTCTCGTTGTTATATTTTTTAAGCAGCTCTAGAAATACATGCGAAGGATTTTTTGTTTTTATTGTATTAAAATGAATTTCTAAAAACCGAGTTTACGTAAATATTGTAAACTCCAATACAAGGTCAATTTTTTAAAATTTGATTTCCACCATTTGGTCATGAATAGTTGCAATAATCGCTTGTTTCGTTTCACACTATTATCTGGCATTTTAGGAACTAACTTTATATGCCTTAAAGTCCAATGGAGTACTACGTGATTTGTGTATAAAATCTTACTTTTTACATAGTACACCTAAATAGTTCCAGCTTATAACTTCGTTTTTCTATTAAATTTCATTAGTGTCAAATAAAACTTACATTAAAGGCATACAAGGATGTTCAAAATAATTATTCTCGTTGTTATATTTTTATGCAGCTCTAAAAAAACATGCGAAGGATTTTTTGCTTTTATTGTATTAAAATGAATTTCTAAAAACCGAGTTTACGTAAATATTGTAAACTCCAATACAAGGTCAATTTTTTAAAATTTGATTTCCACCATTTGGTCATGAATAGTTGCAATTATCGCTTGTTTCGTTTCTCATTATTATCTGGCATTTGAGGAACTAACTTTATATGCTTTAAAGTCCAATGGAGTACCAAGTGATTTGTGTATAAAATCTTGCTTTTTACATGGTACACCTAAATAGTTCCAGCTTATAACTTCGTTTTTCTATTAAATTTCATTAGTGTCAAATAAAACTTACATTGAAGGCATACAAGGATGTTCAAAATAATTATTCTCGTTGTTATATTTTTTATGCAGCTCTAGAAAAAGATGCGAAGGATTTTTTGTTTTTATTGTATTATACTGAATTTCTAAAAACCGAGTTTACGTAAATATTGTAAACTCCAATACAAGGTCAATTTTTTAAAATTTGATTTCTACCATTTGGTCATGAATAGTTGCAATAATCGCTTGTTTCTTTTCTCTTTGTTATATGGTATTTTTATGAACTGAATTCATATGTTTTAAAGTCCAATGGGGTACCAAGTGATTTGTATTTAAAATCTTACTTTTTACATTGTACAGCTTAATAGTTCCAGCTTATAACTTCGTTTTGCTATAAAATTTCATTATTGTCACATAAAACTTACTTTGAAGGCATACAAGGATGTTAAAAATGATTAATCTCGTTGTTATATTTTTTAAGCAGTTCTAGAAATAGATGCGAAGGATTTTTTGTTTTTATTGTGTTATAATGAATATCTAAAAACCGAGTTTACGTAAATATTGTAAACTCGAATACAAGGTCAATTTTTTAAAATTTGATTTCCACCATTTGGTCATGAATAGTTGCAATAATCGCTTGTTTCGTTTCTCATTATTATCTGGCATTTGAGGAACTAACTTTATATGCTTAAAAGTCCAATGGAGTACCAAGTGATTTGTGTATAAAATCTTACTTTTTACATAGTACACCTAAATAGTTCCAGCTTATAACTTCGTTTTTCTAATAAATTTCATTAGTGTCAAATAAAACTTACATTGAAGGCATACAAGGATGTTCAAAATAATTATTCTCGTTGTTATATTTTTTATGCAGCTCTAGAAATACGTGCGAAGGATTTTTTGTTTTTATTGTATTATACTGATTTTCTAAAAACCGAGTTTACGTAAATATTGTAAACTCCAATACAAGGTCAATTTTTTAAAATTTGATTTCCACCATTTGGTCATGAATAGTTGCAATAATCGCTTGTTTCGTATCTCATTATTATCTGACTTTTTAGGAACTAACTTTATATGCTTTAAAGTCCAATGGGGTACCACGTGACTTGTATTTAAAATCTTACTTTTTACATTGTACAGCTTAATAGTTCCAGCTTATAAATTCGTTTTGCTATAAAATTTCATTATTGTCACATAAAACTTACTTTGAAGGCATACAAGGATGTTCAAAATGATTAATCTCGTTGTTATATTTTTTAGGCAGCTCTAGAAATAGATGCGAAGGATTTTTTGTTTTTATTGTATTATACTGAATTTCTAAAAACCGCGTTTACGTAAATATTGTAAACTCCAATACAAGGTCAATTTTTTAAAATTTGATTTCCACCATTTGGTCTTTTGGTCGTGAATCGTTGCAATAATCGCTTGTTTCTTTTCTCTTTGTTATATGGAATTTTTATGAACTGAATTCATATGCTTTGAAGTCCAATGGGGTACCACGTGACTTGTGTATAAAACCATTCCTTCCACAAAGCACTCCTACATAGTTCCAGCTTATAACTTCGTTTTGCAATTGAATTTCATTAGTGTCAAATAAAACTTACATTGAAGACATACAAGGATGTTCAAAATGATTATTCTCGTTGTTATATTTTTTATGCAGCTCTAGAATTACGTGCGAAGGATTTTTTGTTTTTATTGTATTAAAATGAATTCCTAAAAACCGAGTTTACGTAAATATTGTAAACTCCAATACAAGGTCAATTTTTTAAAATTTGATTTCCACCATTTGGTCATGAATAGTTGCAATAATCGCTTGTTTCGTTTCTCATTATTATCTGGCATTTTAAGAACTAACTTTATATGCTTTAAAGTCCAATGGAGTACCAAGTGATTTGTGTATAAAATCTTACTTTTTACATAGTACACCTAAATAGTTCCAGCTTATAACTTCGTTTTTCTATTAAATTTCATTAGTGTCAAATAAAACTTACATTGAAGACATACAAGGACGTTCAAAATGATTATTCTCGTTGTTATATTTTTTATGCAGCTCTAGAAATACATGCGAAGGATTTTTTGTTTTTATTGTATTAAAATGAATTTCTAAAAACCGAGTTTACGTAAATATTGTAAACTCCAATACAAGGTCAATTTTTTAAAATTTGATTTCCACCATTTGGTCATGAATAGTTGCAATAATCGCTTGTTTCGTTTCACACTATTATCTGGCATTTTAGGAACTAACTTTATATGCCTTAAAGTCCAATGGAGTACTACGTGATTTGTGTATAAAATCTTACTTTTTACATAGTACACCTAAATAGTTCCAGCTTATAACTTCGTTTTTCTATTAAATTTCATTAGTGTCAAATAAAACTTACATTAAAGGCATACAAGGATGTTCAAAATAATTATTCTCGTTGTTATATTTTTATGCAGCTCTAAAAAAACATGCGAAGGATTTTTTGCTTTTATTGTATTAAAATGAATTTCTAAAAACCGAGTTTACGTAAATATTGTAAACTCCAATACAAGGTCAATTTTTTAAAATTTGATTTCCACCATTTGGTCATGAATAGTTGCAATTATCGCTTGTTTCGTTTCTCATTATTATCTGGCATTTGAGGAACTAACTTTATATGCTTTAAAGTCCAATGGAGTACCAAGTGATTTGTGTATAAAATCTTGCTTTTTACATGGTACACCTAAATAGTTCCAGCTTATAACTTCGTTTTTCTATTAAATTTCATTAGTGTCAAATAAAACTTACATTGAAGGCATACAAGGATGTTCAAAATAATTATTCTCGTTGTTATATTTTTTATGCAGCTCTAGAAAAAGATGCGAAGGATTTTTTGTTTTTATTGTATTATACTGAATTTCTAAAAACCGAGTTTACGTAAATATTGTAAACTCCAATACAAGGTCAATTTTTTAAAATTTGATTTCTACCATTTGGTCATGAATAGTTGCAATAATCGCTTGTTTCTTTTCTCTTTGTTATATGGTATTTTTATGAACTGAATTCATATGTTTTAAAGTCCAATGGGGTACCAAGTGATTTGTATTTAAAATCTTACTTTTTACATTGTACAGCTTAATAGTTCCAGCTTATAACTTCGTTTTGCTATAAAATTTCATTATTGTCACATAAAACTTACTTTGAAGGCATACAAGGATGTTCAAAATGATTAATCTCGTTGTTATATTTTTTAAGCAGTTCTAGAAATAGATGCGAAGGATTTTTTGTTTTTATTGTGTTATAATGAATATCTAAAAACCGAGTTTACGTAAATATTGTAAACTCGAATACAAGGTCAATTTTTTAAAATTTGATTTCCACCATTTGGTCATGAATAGTTGCAATAATCGCTTGTTTCGTTTCTCATTATTATCTGGCATTTGAGGAACTAACTTTATATGCTTAAAAGTCCAATGGAGTACCAAGTGATTTGTGTATAAAATCTTACTTTTTACATAGTACACCTAAATAGTTCCAGCTTATAACTTCGTTTTTCTAATAAATTTCATTAGTGTCAAATAAAACTTACATTGAAGGCATACAAGGATGTTCAAAATAATTATTCTCGTTGTTATATTTTTTATGCAGCTCTAGAAATACATGCGAAGGATTTTTTGTTTTTATTGTATTATACTGATTTTCTAAAAACCGAGTTTACGTAAATATTGTAAACTCCAATACAAGGTCAATTTTTTAAAATTTGATTTCCACCATTTGGTCATGAATAGTTGCAATAATCGCTTGTTTCGTATCTCATTATTACCTGACTTTTTAGGAACTAACTTTATATGCTTTAAAGTCCAATGGGGTACCACGTGACTTGTATTTAAAATCTTACTTTTTACATTGTACAGCTTAATAGTTCCAGCTTATAAATTCGTTTTGCTATAAAATTTCATTATTGTCACATAAAACTTACTTTGAAGGCATACGAGGATGTTCAAAATGATTAATCTCGTTGTTATATTTTTTAGGCAGCTCTAGAAATAGATGCGAAGGATTTTTTGTTTTTATTGTATTATACTGAATTTCTAAAAACCGCGTTTACGTAAATATTGTAAACTCCAATACAAGGTCAATTTTTTAAAATTTGATTTCCACCATTTGGTCTTTTGGTCGTGAATCGTTGCAATAATCGCTTGTTTCTTTTCTCTTTGTTATATGGAATTTTTATGAACTGAATTCATATGCTTTGAAGTCCAATGGGGTACCACGTGACTTGTGTATAAAACCATTCCTTCCACAAAGCACTCCTACATAGTTCCAGCTTATAACTTCGTTTTGCAATTGAATTTCATTAGTGTCAAATAAAACTTACATTGAAGACATACAAGGATGTTCAAAATGATTATTCTCGTTGTTATATTTTTTATGCAGCTCTAGAATTACGTGCGAAGGATTTTTTGTTTTTATTGTATTAAAATGAATTCCTAAAAACCGAGTTTACGTAAATATTGTAAACTCCAATACAAGGTCAATTTTTTAAAATTTGATTTCCACCATTTGGTCATGAATAGTTGCAATAATCGCTTGTTTCGTTTCTCATTATTATCTGGCATTTTTAAAACTCACTTTATATGCTTTAAAGTCCAATGGAATACCACGTGATTTGTGTATAAAATCTTACTTTTTACATAGTACACCTAAATAGTTCCAGCTTATAACTTCGTTTTTCTATTAAATTTCATTAGTGTCAAATAAAACTTACATTGAAGGCATACAAGGATGTTCAAAATAATTATTCTCGTTGTTATATTTTTTATGCAGCTCTAGAAATACATGCGAAGGATTTTTTGTTTTTATTGTATTAAAATGAATGTCTAAAAACCGAGTTTACGCAAATATTGTAAACTCCAATACAAGGTCAATTTTTTAAAATTTGATTTCTACCATTTGGTCATGAATAGTTGCAATAATCGCTTGTTTCTTTTCTCTTTTTTATATGGTATTTTTATGCACTGAATTCATATGTTTTAAAGTCCAATGGGGTACCACGTGACTTGTATTTAAAATCTTACTTTTTACATTGTACAGCTTAATAGTTCCAGCTTATAACTTCGTTTTGCTATAAAATTTCATTATTGTCACATAAAACTTACTTTGAAGGCATACAAGGATGTTCAAAATGATTAATCTCGTTGTTATATTTTTTATGCAGCTCTTGAAATAGATGCGAAGGATTTTTTGTTTTTATTGTATTATACTGAATTTCTAAAAACCGCGTTTACGTAAATATTGTAAACTCCAATACAAGGTCAATTTTTTAAAATTTGATTTCCACCATTTGGTCTTTTGGTCGTGAATCGTTGCAATAATCGCTTGTTTCTTTTCTCTTTGTTATATGGAATTTTTATGAACTGAATTCATATGCTTTAAAGTCCAATGGGGTACCACGTGACTTGGGTATAAAATCATTCCTTCCACAAAGCACACCTAAATAGTTCCAGCTTATAACTTCGTTTTGCAATTGAATTTCATTAGTGTCAAATAAAACTTACATTGAAGACATACAAGGATGTTCAAAATGATTATTCTCGTTGTTATATTTTTTATGCAGCTCTAGAAAAACATGCGAAGGATTTTTTGCTTTTATTGTATTAAAATGAATTTCTAAAAACCGAGTTTACGTGAATATTGTAAACTCCAATACAAGGTCAATTTTTTAAAATTTGATTTCCACCATTTGGTCATGAATAGTTGCAATAATCGCTTGTTTCGTTTCTCATTATTATCTGGCATTTTAAGAACTCACTTTATATGCTTTAAAGTCCAATGGAGTACCACGTGACTTGTATTTAAAATCTTACTTTTTACATTGTACAGCTTAATAGTTCCAGCTTATAACTTCGTTTTGCTATAAAATTTCATTATTGTCACATAAAACTTACTTTGAAGGCATACAAGGATGTTCAAAATGATTAATCTCGTTGTTATATTTTTTAGGCAGCTCTTGAAATAGATGCGAAGGATTTTTTGTTTTTATTGTGTTACAATGAATTTCTAAAAACTGAGTTTACGTAAATATTGTAAACTCCAATACAAGGTCAATTTTTTAAAATTTGATTTCCACCATTTGGTCATGAATAGCTGCACTAATCGCTTCTTACGTTTCTCAATATTATCTGGCATTTTAAAAAATAACTTTATATGCTTTAAAGTCCAATGGAGTACCAAGTGATTTGTATTTAAAATCTTACTTTTTACATTGTACAGCTTAATAGTTCCAGCTTATAAAATTTCATTATTGTCACATAAAACTTACTTTGAAGGCATACAAGGATGTTCAAAATGATTAATTTCGTTGTTATATTTTTTAAGCAGCTCTAGAAAAACATGCGAAGGAGTTTTTGTTTTTATTGTATTATACTGAATTTCTAAAAACCGAGTTTACGTAAATATTGTAAACTCCAATACAAGGTCAATTTTTTAAAATTTGATTTACACTATTTGGTCATGAATAGTTGCAATAATCGCTTGTTTCGTTTCTCATTATTATCTGGCATTTGAGGAACTAACTTTATATGCTTTAAAGTCCAATGGAGTACCAAGTGGTTTGTATTTAAAATCTTACTTTTTACATAGTACACCTAAATAGTTCCAGCTTATAACTTCGTTTTGCTATAAAATTTCATTATTGTCACATAAAACTTACTTTGAAGGCATACAAGGATGTTCAAAATGATTAATTTCGTTGTTATATTTTTTAAGCAGCTCTAGAAAAACATGCGAAGGAGTTTTTGTTTTTATTGTGTTATAATGAATATCTAAAAACCGAGTTTACGTAAATATTGTAAACTCCAATACAGGGTCAATTTTTTAAAATTTGATTTCCACCATTTGGTCATGAATAGTTGCAATAATCGCTTGTTTCGTTTCTCATTATTATCTGGCATTTGAGGAACTAACTTTATATGCTTTAAAGTCCAATGGAGTACCAGGTGATTTGTGTATAAAATGTTACTTTTTACATAGTACACCTAAATAGTTCCAGCTTATAACTTCGTTTTGCAATTGAATTTCATTAGTGTCAAATAAAACTTACATTGAAGGCATACAAGGATGTTCAAAATAATTATTCTCGTTGTTATATTTTTTATGCAGCTCTAGAAATACATGCGAAGGATTTTTTGTTTTTATTGTATTATACTGATTTTCTAAAAACCGCGTTTACGTAAATATTGTAAACTCCAATACAAGGTCAATTTTTTAAAATTTGATTTCCACCATTTGGTCTTTTGGTCGTGAATCGTTGCAATAATCGCTTGTTTCTTTTCTCTTTGTTATATGGAATTTTTATGAACTGAATTCATATGCTTTAAAGTCCAATGGGGTACCACGTGACTTGGGTATAAAATCATTCCTTCCACAAAGCACACCTAAATAGTTCCAGCTTATAACTTCGTTTTGCAATTGAATTTCATTAGTGTCAAATAAAACTTACATTGAAGGCATACAAGGATGTTCAAAATGATTATTCTCGTTGTTATATTTTTTATGCAGCTCTAGAAATACATGCGAAGGATTTTTTGTTTTTATTGTATTAAAATGAATTTCTAAAAACCGAGTTTACGTAAATATTGTAAACTCCAATACAAGGTCAATTTTTTAAAATTTGATTTCCACCATTTGGTCATGAATAGTTGCAATTATCGCTTGTTTCGTTTCTCATTATTATCTGGCATTTGAGGAACTAACTTTATATGCTTTAAAGTCCAATGGAGTACCAAGTGATTTGTGTATTAAATCTTACTTTTTACATGGTACACCTAAATAGTTCCAGCTTATAACTTCGTTTTTCTATTAAATTTCATTAGTGTCAAATAAAACTTACATTGAAGGCATACAAGGATGTTCAAAATAATTATTCTCGTTGTTATATTTTTTATGCAGCTCTAGAAAAAGATGCGAAGGATTTTTTGTTTTTATTGTATTAAAATGAATTGCTAAAAACCGAGTTTACGTAAATATTGTAAACTCCAATACAAGGTCAATTTTTTAAAATTTGATTTCTACCATTTGGTCATGAATAGTTGCAATAATCGCTTGTTTCTTTTCTCTTTGTTATATGGTATTTTTATGAACTGAATTCATATGTTTTAAAGTCCAATGGGGTACCAAGTGATTTGTATTTAAAATCTTACTTTTTACATAGTACACCTAAATAGTTCCAGCTTATAACTTCGTTTTGCTATAAAATTTCATTATTGTCACATAAAACTTACTTTGAAGGCATACAAGGATGTTCAAAATGATTAATCTCGTTGTTATATTTTTTAAGCAGCTCTAGAAATAGATGCGAAGGATTTTTTGTTTTTATTGTATTATACTGAATTTCTAAAAACCGAGTTTACGTAAATATTGTAAACTCCAATACAAGGTCAATTTTTTAAAATTTGATTTCCACCATTTGGTCATGAATAGTTGCAATAATCGCTTGTTTCGTTTCTCATTATTATCTGGCATTTTAAGAACTAACTTTATATGCTTTAAAGTCCAATGGAGTACCACGTGATTTGTGTATAAAATCTTACTTTTTACATAGTACACCTAAATAGTTCCAGCTTATAACTTCGTTTTTCTATTAAATTTCATTATTGTCACATAAAACTTACTTTGAAGGCCTACAAGGATGTTCAAAATGATTAATCTCGTTGTTACATTTTTTAAGCAGCTCTAGAAATAGATGCGAAGTATTTTTTGTTTTTATTGTGTTATAATGAATTTCTAAAAACCGAGTTTACGTAAATATTGTAAACTCCAATACAAGGTCAATTTTTTAAAATTTGATTTCTACCATTTGGTCATGAATAGTTGCAATAATCCCTTGTTTCTTTTCTCATTATTATCTGGCATTTGAGGAACTGAATTCATATGCTTTAAAGTCCAATGGGGTACCACGTGACTTGGGTATAAAATCATTCCTTCCACAAAGCACACCTAAATAGTTCCAGCTTATAACTTCGTTTTGCAATTGAATTTCATTAGTGTCAAATAAAACTTACATTGAAGGCCTACAAGGATGTTCAAAATAATTATTCTCGTTGTTATATTTTTTATGCAGCTCTAGAAATACATGCGAAGGATTTTTTGTTTTTATTGTATTAAAATGAATTTCTAAAAACCGAGTTTACGTAAATATTGTAAACTCCAATACAAGGTCAATTTTTTAAAATTTGATTTCTACCATTTGGTCATGAATAGTTGCAATAATCGCTCGTTTCGTTTCTCATTATTATCTGGCATTTTAAGAACTAACTTTATATGCTTTAAAGTCCAATGGAGTACCACGTGATTTGTGTATAAAATCTTACTTTTTACATAGTACACCTAAATAGTTCCAGCTTATAACTTCGTTTTTCTATTAAATTTCATTATTGTCACATAAAACTTACTTTGAAGGCATACAAGGATGTTCAAAATGAATAATCTCGTTGTTACATTTTTTAAGCAGCTCTAGAAATAGATGCGAAGTATTTTTTGTTTTTATTGTATTAAAATGAATTTCTAAAAACCGAGTTTACGTAAATATTGTAAACTCCAATACAAGGTCAATTTTTTAAAATTTGATTTCTACCATTTGGTCATGAATAGTTGCAATAATCGCTTGTTTCTTTTCTCATTATTATCTGGCATTTGAGGAACTAACTTTATATGCTTTAAAGTCCAATGGAATACCAAGTGATTTGTGTATAAAATCTTACTTTTTACATAGTACACCTAAATAGTTCCAGCTTTAACTTCGTTTTTCTATTAAATTTCATTAGTGTCAAATAAAACTTACATTGAAGGCATACAAGGATGTTCAAAATAATTATTCTCGTTGTTATATTTTTTATGCAGCTCTAGAAAAAGATGTGAAGGATTTTTTGTTTTTATTGTATTATACTGAATTTCTAAAAACCGAGTTTACGTAAATATTGTAAACTCCAATACAAGGTCAATTTTTTAAAATTTGATTTCTACCATTTGGTCATGAATAGTTGCAATAATCGCTTGTTTCTTTTCTCATTATTATCTGGCATTTGAGGAACTAACTTTATATGCTTTAAAGTCCAATGGAGTACCAAGTGAATTGTGTATAAAATCTTACTTTTTACATAGTACACCTAAATAGTTCCAGCTTATAACTTCGTTTTTCTATTAAATTTCATTAGTGTCAAATAAAACTTACATTGAAGGCATACAAGGATGTTCAAAATAATTATTCTCGTTGTTATATTTTTTATGCAGCTCTAGAAAAAGATGCGAAGGATTTTTTGTTTTTATTGTATTAAAATGAATTTCTAAAAACCGAGTTTACGTAAATATTGTAAACTCCAATACAAGGTCAATTTTTTAAAATTTGATTTCTACCATTTGGTCATGAATAGTTGCAATAATCCCTTGTTTCTTTTCTCATTATTATCTGGCATTTGAGGAACTGAATTTATATGCTTTAAAGTCCAATGGGGTACCACGTGACTTGGGTATAAAATCATTCCTTCCACAAAGCACACCTAAATAGTTCCAGCTTATAACTTCGTTTTGCAATTGAATTTCATTAGTGTCAAATAAAACTTACATTGAAGGCCTACAAGGATGTTCAAAATAATTATTCTCGTTGTTATATTTTTTATGCAGCTCTAGAAATACATGCGAAGGATTTTTTGTTTTTATTGTATTAAAATGAATTTCTAAAAACCGAGTTTACGTAAATATTGTAAACTCCAATACATGGTCAATTTTTTAAAATTTGATTTCTACCATTTGGTCATGAATAGTTGCAATAATCGCTTGTTTCTTTTCTCATTATTATCTGGCATTTGAGGAACTAACTTTATATGCTTTAAAGTCCAATGGAGTACCAAGTGAATTGTGTATAAAATCTTACTTTTTACATAGTACACCTAAATAGTTCCAGCTTATAACTTCGTTTTTCTATTAAATTTCATTAGTGTCAAATAAAACTTACATTGAAGGCATACAAGGATGTTCAAAATGATTATTGTCGTTGTTACATTTTTTAAGCAGCTCTAGAAATAGATGCGAAGTATTTTTTGTTTTTATTGTGTTATAATGAATTTCTAAAAACCGAGTTTACGTAAATATTGTAAACTCCAATACAAGGTCAATTTTTTAAAATTTGATTTCTACCATTTGGTCATGAATAGTTGCAATAATCCCTTGTTTCTTTTCTCATTATTATCTGGCATTTGAGGAACTGAATTCATATGCTTTAAAGTCCAATGGGGTACCACGTGACTTGGGTATAAAATCATTCCTTCCACAAAGCACACCTAAATAGTTCCAGCTTATAACTTCGTTTTGCAATTGAATTTCATTAGTGTCAAATAAAACTTACATTGAAGGCATACAAGGATGTTCAAAATAATTATTCTCGTTGTTATATTTTTTATGCAGCTCTAGAAATACATGCGAAGGATTTTTTGTTTTTATTGTATTAAAATGAATTTCTAAAAACCGAGTTTACGTAAATATTGTAAACTCCAATACAAGGTCAATTTTTTAAAATTTGATTTCTACCATTTGGTCATGAATAGTTGCAATAATCGCTCGTTTCGTTTCTCATTATTATCTGGCATTTTTAAAAACTAACTTTATATGCTTTAAAGTCCAATGGAGTACCACGTGATTTGTGTATAAAATCTTACTTTTTACATAGTACACCTAAATAGTTCCAGCTTATAACTTCGTTTTTCTATTAAATTTCATTAGTGTCAAATAAAACTTACATTGAAGGCATACAAGGATGTTCAAAATAATTATTCTCGTTGTTATATTTTTTATGCAGCTCTAGAAAAAGATGCGAAGGATTTTTTGTTTTTATTGTATTAAAATGAATTTCTAAAAACCGAGTTTACGTAAATATTGTAAACTCCAATACAAGGTCAATTTTTTAAAATTTGATTTCTACCATTTGGTCATGAATAGTTGCAATAATCGCTTGTTTCTTTTCTCATTATTATCTGACATTTGAGGAACTAACTTTATATGCTTTAAAGTCCAATGGAATACCAAGTGATTTGTGTATAAAATCTTACTTTTTACATAGTACACCTAAATAGTTCCAGCTTTAACTTCGTTTTTCTATTAAATTTCATTAGTGTCAAATAAAACTTACATTGAAGGCATACAAGGATGTTCAAAATAATTATTCTCGTTGTTATATTTTTTATGCAGCTCTAGAAAAAGATGCGAAGGATTTTTTGTTTTTATTGTATTAAAATGAATTTCTAAAAACCGAGTTTACGTAAATATTGTAAACTCCAATACAAGGTCAATTTTTTAAAATTTGATTTCTACCATTTGGTCATGAATAGTTGCAATAATCGCTTGTTTCTTTTCTCATTATTATCTGGCATTTGAGGAACTGAATTCATATGCTTTAAAGTCCAATGGGGTACCACGTGACTTGGGTATAAAATCATTCCTTCCACAAAGCACACCTAAATAGTTCCAGCTTATAACTTCGTTTTGCAATTGAATTTCATTAGTGTCAAATAAAACTTACATTGAAGGCATACAAGGATGTTCAAAATAATTATTCTCGTTGTTATATTTTTTATGCAGCTCTAGAAATACATGCGAAGGATTTTTTGTTTTTATTGTATTAAAATGAATTTCTAAAAACCGAGTTTACGTAAATATTGTAAACTCCAATACAAGGTCAATTTTTTAAAATTTGATTTCTACCATTTGGTCATGAATAGTTGCAATAATCGCTCGTTTCGTTTCTCATTATTATCTGGCATTTTAAGAACTAACTTTACATGCTTTAAAGTCCAATGGAGTACCACGTGATTTGTGTATAAAATCTTACTTTTTACATAGTACACCTAAATAGTTCCAGCTTATAACTTCGTTTTTCTATTAAATTTCATTATTGTCACATAAAACTTACTTTGAAGGCATACAAGGATGTTCAAAATGATTAATCTCGTTGTTACATTTTTTAAGCAGCTCTAGAAATAGATGCGAAGTATTTTTTGTTTTTATTGTGTTATAATGAATTTCTAAAAACCGAGTTTACGTAAATATTGTAAACTCCAATACAAGGTCAATTTTTTAAAATTTGATTTCTACCATTTGGTCATGAATAGTTGCAATAATCGCTTGTTTCTTTTCTCATTATTATCTGGCATTTGAGGAACTAACTTTATATGCTTTAAAGTCCAATGGAGTACCAAGTGATTTGTGTATAAAATCTTACTTTTTACATGGTACACCTAAATAGTTCCAGCTTATAACTTCGTTTTTCTATTAAATTTCATTAGTGTCAAATAAAACTTACATTGAAGGCATACAAGGATGTTCAAAATAATTATTCTCGTTGTTATATTTTTTATGCAGCTCTAGAAAAAGATGCGAAGGATTTTTTGTTTTTATTGTATTAAAATGAATTTCTAAAAACCGAGTTTACGTAAATATTGTAAACTCCAATACAAGGTCAATTTTTTAAAATTTGATTTCTACCATTTGGTCATGAATAGTTGCAATAATCGCTTGTTTCTTTTCTCATTATTATCTGGCATTTGAGGAACTAACTTTATATGCTTTAAAGTCCAATGGAGTACCAAGTGAATTGTGTATAAAATCTTACTTTTTACATAGTACACCTAAATAGTTCCAGCTTATAACTTCGTTTTTCTATTAAATTTCATTAGTGTCAAATAAAACTTACATTGAAGGCATACAAGGATGTTCAAAATAATTATTCTCGTTGTTATATTTTTTATGCAGCTCTAGAAAAAGATGCGAAGGATTTTTTGTTTTTATTGTATTAAAATGAATTTCTAAAAACCGAGTTTACGTAAATATTGTAAACTCCAATACAAGGTCAATTTTTTAAAATTTGATTTCTACCATTTGGTCATGAATAGTTGCAATAATCGCTTGTTTCTTTTCTCATTATTATCTGGCATTTGAGGAACTAACTTTATATGCTTTGAAGTCCAATGGAGTACCAAGTGATTTGTGTATAAAATCTTACTTTTTACATAGTACACCTAAATAGTTCCAGCTTATAACTTCGTTTTTCTATTAAATTTCATTAGTGTCAAATAAAACTTACATTGAAGGCATACAAGGATGTTCAAAATAATTATTCTCGTTGTTATATTTTTTATGCAGCTCTAGAAAAAGATGCGAAGGATTTTTTGTTTTTATTGTATTAAAATGAATTTCTAAAAACCGAGTTTACGTAAATATTGTAAACTCCAATACAAGGTCAATTTTTTAAAATTTGATTTTCACCATTTGGTCATGAATAGTTGCAATAATCGCTTGTTTCTTTTCTCATTATTATCTGGCATTTGAGGAACTGAATTCATATGTTTTAAAGTCCAATGGGGTACCACGTGACTTGTATTTAAAACCTTACTTTTTACATTGTACAGCTTAATAGTTCCAGCTTATAAATTCGTTTTGCTAAAAAATTTCATTATTGTCACATAAAACTTACTTTGAAGGCATACAAGGATGTTCAAAATGATTAATCTCGTTGTTATATTTTTTAGGCAGCTCTAGAAATAGATGCGAAGGATTTTTTGTTTTTATTGTATTATACTGAATTTCTAAAAACCGCGTTTACGTAAATATTGTAAACTCCAATACAAGGTCAATTTTTTAAAATTTGATTTCCACCATTTGGTCTTTTGGTCGTGAATCGTTGCAATAATCGCTTGTTTCTTTTCTCTTTGTTATATGGAATTTTTATGAACTGAATTCATATGCTTTAAAGTCCAATGGGGTACCACGTGACTTGGGTATAAAATCATTCCTTCCACAAAGCACACCTAAATAATTTCAGCTTATAACTTCGTTTTGCAATTGAATTTCATTAGTGTCAAATAAAACTTACATTGAAGATATACAAGGATGTTCAAAATGATTAATCTCGTTGTTATATTTTTTATGCAGCTCTTGAAATAGATGCGAAGGATTTTTTATTTTTATTGTATTATACTGAATTTCTAAAAACCGCGTTTACGTAAATATTGTAAACTCCAATACAAGGTCAATTTTTTAAAATTTGATTTCCACCATTTGGTCTTTTGGTCGTGAATCGTTGCAATAATCGCTTGTTTCTTTTCTCATTATTATCTGGCATTTGAGGAACTAACTTTATATGCTTTAAAGTCCAATGGAGTACCAAGTGATTTGTGTATAAAATCTTACTTTTTACATGGTACACCTAAATAGTTCCAGCTTATAACTTCGTTTTTCTATTAAATTTCATTAGTGTCAAATAAAACTTACATTGAAGGCATACAAGGAAGTTCAAAATAATTATTCTCGTTGTTATATTTTTTATGCAGCTCTAGAAATACATGCGAAGGATTTTTTGTTTTTATTGTATTAAAATGAATGTCTAAAAACCGAGTTTACGCAAATATTGTAAACTCCAATACAAGGTCAATTTTTTAAAATTTGATTTCTACCATTTGGTCATGAATAGTTGCAATAATCGCTTGTTTCTTTTCTCTTTTTTATATGGTATTTTTATGAACTGAATTCATATGTTTTAAAGTCCAATGGGGTACCACGTGACTAGTATTTAAAATCTTACTTTTTACATTGTACAGCTTAATAGTTCCAGCTTATAACTTCGTTTTGCTATAAAATTTAATTATTGTCACATAAAACTTACTTTGAAGGCATACAAGCGTGTTCAAAATGATTAATCTCGTTGTTATATTTTTTATGCAGCTCTTGAAATAGATGCGAAGGATTTTTTGTTTTTATTGTATTATACTGAATTTCTAAAAACCGCGTTTACGTAAATATTGTAAACTCCAATACAAGGTCAATTTTTCAAAATTTGATTTCCACCATTTGGTCTTTTGGTCGTGAATCGTTGCAATAATCGCTTGTTTCTTTTCTCTTTGTTATATGGAATTTTTATGAACTGAATTCATATGCTTTAAAGTCCAATGGGGTACCACGTGACTTGGGTATAAAATCATTCCTTCCACAAAGCACACCTAAATAGTTCCAGCTTATAACTTCGTTTTGCAATTGAATTTCATTACTGTCAAATAAAACTTACATTGAAGACATACAAGGATGTTCAAAATGATTATTCTCGTTGTTATATTTTTTATGCAGCTCTAGAAAAACATGCGAAGGATTTTTTGCTTTTATTGTATTAAAATGAATTTCTAAAAACCGAGTTTACGTGAATATTGTAAACTCCAATACAAGGTCAATTTTTTAAAATTTGATTTCCACCATTTGGTCATGAATAGTTGCAATAATCGCTTGTTTCGTTTCTCATTATTATCTGGCATTTTAAGAACTCACTTTATATGCTTTAAAGTCCAATGGAGTACCACGTGACTTGTATTTAAAATCTTACTTTTTACATTGTACAGCTTAATAGTTCCAGCTTATAACTTCGTTTTGCTATAAAATTTCATTATTGTCACATAAAACTTACTTTGAAGGCATACAAGGATGTTCAAAATGATTAATCTCGTTGTTATATTTTTTAAGCAGCTCTTGAAATAGATGCGAAGAATTTTTTGTTTTTATTGTGTTACAATGAATTTCTAAAAACCGAGTTTACGTAAATATTGTAAACTCCAATACAAGGTCAATTTTTTAAAATTTGATTTCCACCATTTGGTCATGAATAGTTGCACTAATCGCTTGTTACGTTTCTCAATATTATCTGGCATTTTAAAAAATAACTTTATATGCTTTAAAGTCCAATGGAGTACCACGTGACTTGTATTTAAAATATTACTTTTTACATTGTACACCTAAATAGTTCCAGCTTATAACTTCGTTTTTCTATTAAATTTCATTATTGTCACATAAAACTTACTTTGAAGGCATACAAGAATGTTCAAAATGATTAATCTCGTTGTTACATTTTTTAAGCAGCTCTAGAAATAGATGCGAAGTATTTTTTGTTTTTATTGTGTTATAATGAATTTCTAAAAACCGAGTTTACGTAAATATTGTAAACTCCAATACAAGGTCAATTTTTTAAAATTTGATTTCTACCATTTGGTCATGAATAGTTGCAATAATCGCTTGTTTCGTTTCTCATTATTATCTGGCATTTTAAGAACTCACTTTATATGCTTTAAAGTCCAATGGAGTACCACGTGACTTGTATTTAAAATCTTACTTTTTACATTGTACACCTAAATAGTTCCAGCTTATAACTTCGTTTTTCTATTAAATTTCATTATTGTCACATAAAACTTACTTTGAAGGCATACAAGGATGTTCAAAATGATTAATCTCGTTGTTACATTTTTGAAGCAGCTCTAGAAATAGATGCGAAGTATTTTTTGTTTTTATTGTGTTATAATGAATTTCTAAAAACCGAGTTTACGTAAATATTGTAAACTCCAATACAAGGTCAATTTTTTAAAATTTGATTTCTACCATTTGGTCATGAATAGTTGCAATAATCCCTTGTTTCTTTTCTCATTATTATCTGGCATTTGAGGAACTGAATTCATATGCTTTAAAGTCCAATGGGGTACCACGTGACTTGGGTATAAAATCATTCCTTCCACAAAGCACACCTAAATAGTTCCAGCTTAAAACTTCGTTTTTCTATTAAATTTCATTAGTGTCAAATAAAACTTACATTGAAGGCATACAAGGATGTTCAAAATAATTATTCTCGTTGTTATATTTTTTATGCAGCTCTAGAAATACATGCGAAGGATTTTTTGTTTTTATTGTATTAAAATGAATGTCTAAAAACCGAGTTTACGCAAATATTGTAAACTCCAATACAAGGTCAATTTTTTAAAATTTGATTTCTACCATTTGGTCATGAATAGTTGCAATAATCGCTTGTTTCTTTTCTCTTTTTTATATGGTATTTTTATGAACTGAATTCATATGTTTTAAAGTCCAATGGGGTACCACGTGACTAGTATTTAAAATCTTACTTTTTACATTGTACAGCTTAATAGTTCCAGCTTATAACTTCGTTTTGCTATAAAATTTCATTATTGTCACATAAAACTTACTTTGAAGGCATACAAGGATGTTCAAAATGATTAATCTCGTTGTTATATTTTTTATGCAGCTCTTGAAATAGATGCGAAGGATTTTTTGTTTTTATTGTATTATACTGAATTTCTAAAAACCGCGTTTACGTAAATATTGTAAACTCCAATACAAGGTCAATTTTTTAA